>CATKUP010000818.1:0-61000 GCA_949786385.1 Onychomys leucogaster
CTCTAATACAGCAGGAAACATGAGTGTGCTCAGAAGAAAGAACGGTTTTTGCTTCACATAAGGACCATATCTAGTCCAACACTGCTTCTGAAATTGACACAATACACAGGTCCTCTAACATCCAATGCTTGTCATTTAAGATGAGAAACGTGTGAGCTTTGTGAACGATGTAGTTCGTTTGAGCTGAAAAGTGACTGCCCTTACGTGAAACGAAGGAGTGCTTGTAGGCAGACTCAGAGCCTGGGATTTAATTCCATTTCTGAAGGGAAACACACAGCAGAGTTCTCATCCATAGATCACACTCTGCTTTAGAGCAAGAAGCAAGCTCTTCCTTTCTAGATTCTCTAATACAGCAGGAAACGTGAGTGCGCTGAGAACAAAAGTACGGTGTTTGCTACACATACAGACCATATCTAGTCCAACTCTGCTTCTGAAACAGAAACTAACCACAGGTCCTCTAACATCCAATGCTTGTCATTTGAGATGAGAAACGTGTGAGCTTCGTGAACGATGTAGTACATTTGAGCTGTAAAGTAACTGCCCTTACCTGAAACCAATTCTTAATAGTAGGAAGACTCAGAGCCTGGTATTTAACTCCATTTCTGAAGTGAAACAAACATCAGAGTTCTCATCCAAAGATCACTCTCTGCTTTAGAGAAAGAAGCACACTCTTGCTTTCTAGATTCTCCAAGACAGGAGGAAACGTGAGTGTGCTGAGAAAAAAAGAACCGTGTTTGCTACACATACGGACAATATCTAATCCAACTCTGCTTCTGAAACTGATACAAAACACTGGTCCTCTAACATCCAATGCTTGGCAGTTAAAATGGGAAACTTGTTAGCTTCGTAAACGATGTAGATCTTTTCAGCTGAAAAGTGACTGCCCTTACCTGAAACGAAATCTTGCTTGTAGGAAGACACAGAGCCTGGGATTTAACACCATTTGTGAATTTAAACACACAGCAGAATTCTCATCCATAGATCAAAGTCTGCTGTAGAGGAAGAAGCACGCTCTTGCTTTCTAGAGTCTATAATACAGCAGGAAACGTGAGTGTGCTCAGAAGAAAAGAACGGTGTTTCCTACACATAAGGACCATATCTAGTCCAACTCTGCTTCTGAAACTGATACAAAGCACTGGTCCTCTACCATCCAATGCTTGGCAGTTAAGATGGGAAACGTGTGAGCTTCGTGAACGATGTATTTCCTTTGCACTGAAAAGTGACTGCCCTTTCTTGAAACGAAGTCTTGCTTGTAGGAAGACACAGAGCCTGAGATTTAACTCCATTTGTGAATTGAAACACACAGCCGAGTTCTAATCCATAGATCAAAGTCTGCTTTAGAGCAAGAAGCACGCTCTTGCTTTCTAGAGTTTCTAATACAGCAGGAAACGTGAGTGTGCTCAGAAGAAAAGAACGGTGTTTCCTATACATACGGACCATATCTAGTTCAACTCTGCTTGAAATTGATACAAAGCAAAGGTCCTCTAACATCCAATGCTTGTCAATTTAGATGAGAAACGTGTGAGTTTTGTGAACGATGTAGTTCGTTTGAGCTGTAAAGTAACTGCCCTTACCTGAAACGAAATCTTGATTGTAGGAAGACTCAGAGCCTTGGATTTAACTCCCTTTCTGAAGTGAAACACACCCCAGAGTTCTCATCCATTGATCACACTCTGCTTTAGAGCAAGAAGAACGCTCTTGAATTCTAGATTCTCTAATACAGCAGGAAACGTGAGTGTGCTGAGAAAAAAGAACGGTGTTTGCTACACATATGGACCATATCTAGTCCAACTGTGCTTCTGAAATTGACACAATACACAGGTCCTGTGACATCCAATGCTTGTCATTTAAGATGAGAAACGTGTGAGCTTCGTGAACGATGTAGTTCCTTTGAGCTGAAAAGTGACTGCCCTTACCTGAAACGAAGTCTTGCTTGTAGGAAGTCTCAGAGCCTGGGATTTAACTCCATTTCTGAAGTTAAACACAAAACACAGTTCTCATCCATTGATCACACTCTGCTTTAGAGCAAGAAGCACGCTCTTGCTTTCTAGATTCTCTAAGGCAGAAGGAAACGTGAGTGTGCTGAGAACAAAAGAACGGTGTTTGCTACACATACGGACCACATCTGGTCCAACTCTGCTTCTGAAATTGATACAAAGCACAGGTCCTCTAACATCAAATGCTTGTCATTTAAGATGAGAAACGTGTGAGCTTTGTGAACGATGTAGTTCGTTTGAGCTGAAAAGTGACTGCCCTTACGTGAAACGAAGGAGTGCTTGTAGGCAGACACAGAGCCTGGGATTTAATTCCATTTCTGAAGGGAAACACACAGCAGAGTTCTCATCCATAGATCACACTCTGCTTTAGAGCAAGAAGCAAGCTCTTCCTTTCTAGATTCTCTAATACAGCAGGAAACGTGAGTGCGCTGAGAACAAAAGTACGGTGTTTGCTACACATACGGACCATATCTAGTCCAACTCTGCTTCTGAAACAGAAACTAACCACAGGTCCTCTAACATCCAATGCTTGTCATTTAAGATGAGAAACGTGTGAGCTTCGTGAACGATGTAGTACATTTGAGCTGTAAAGTAACTGCCCTTACCTGAAACCAATTCTTAATAGTAGGAAGACTCAGAGCCTGGTATTTAACTCCATTTCTGAAGTGAAACAAACATCAGAGTTCTCAGCCAATGATCACACTCTGCTTTAGAGAAAGAAGCACACTCTTGCTTTCTAGATTCTCTAAGGCAGAAGGAAACGTGAGTGTGCTGAGAACAAAAGAACGGTGTTTGCTACACATACGGACAATATCAAATCCAACTCTGCTTCTGAAACTGATACAAAACACTGGTCCTCTAACATCCAATGCTTGGCAGTTAAGATGGGAAACTTGTTAGCTTCGTAAACGATGTAGTTCTTTTCAGCTGAAAAGTGACTGCCCTTACCTGAAACGAAGTCTTGCTTGTAGGAAGACACAGAGCCTGGGATTTAACACCATTTGTGATTTTAAACACACAGCAGAATTCTCATCCATAGATCAAAGTCTGCTTTAGAGGAAGAAGTACGCTCTTGCTTTCTAGAGTCTATAATACAGCAGGAAACGTGAGTGTGCTCAGAAGAAAAGAACGGTGTTTCCTACACATAAGGACCATATCTAGTCCAACTCTGCTTCTGAAACTGATACAAAGCACTGGTCCTCTAACATCCAATGCTTGGCAGTTAAGATGGGAAACGTGTGAGCTTCGTGAACGATGTATTTCCTTTGCACTGAAAAGTGACTGCCCTTTCTTGAAACGAAGTCTTGCTTGTAGGAACACACAGAGCCTGAGATTTAACTCCATTTGTGAATTGAAACACACAGCAGAGTTCTAATCCATAGATCAAAGTCTGCTTTAGAGCAAGAAGCACGCTCTTGCTTTCTAGAGTCTCTAATACAGCAGGAAACGTGAGTGTGCTCAGAAGAAAAGAACGGTGTATCCTATACATACGGACCATATCTAGTTCAACTCTGCTTGAAATTGATACAAAGCAAAGGTCCTCTAACATCCAATGCTTGTCAATTTAGATGAGAAACGTGTGAGTTTTGTGAACGATGTAGTTCGTTTGAGCTGTAATGTAACTGCCCTTACCTGAAACGAAATCTTGCTCATAGGAAGACTCAGAGCCTTGGATTTAACTCCCTCTCTGAAGTGAAACAAACAGCAGAGTTCTCATCCATTGATCACACTCTGCTTTAGAGCAAGAAGAACGCTCTTGCTTTCTAGATTCTCTAATACAGCAGGAACCGTGAGTGTGCTGAGAAAAAAGAACGGTGTTTGCTACACATATGGACCATATCTAGTCCATCTGTGCTTCTGAAATTGACACAATACACAGGTCCTGTAACATCCAAGCTTGTCATTTCTGATGAGAAACGTGTGAGCTTCGTGAACGATGTAGTTCGTTTTAGATGAAAAGTGACTGCCCTTACCAGAAAAGAAGTCTTGCTTGTAGGAAGTCTCAGAGCCTGAGATTTAACTCCATTTCTGAAGTGAAACACAAAACACAGTTCTCATCCATTGATCACACTCTGCTTTAGAGCAAGAAGCACGCTCTTGCTTTCTAGATTCTCTAAGGCAGAAGGAAACGTGAGTGTGCTGAGAACAAAAGAACGGTGTTTGCTACACATACGGACCACATCTGGTCCAACTCTGCTTCTGAAATTGATACAAAGCACAGGTCCTCTAACATCCAATGCTTGTCATTTAAGATGAGAAACGTGTGAGCTTCGTGAACGATGTATTTCGTTTGAGCTGAAAAGTGACTGCCCTTACCTGAAACGAAGTCTTGCTTGTAGGAAGACTCAGAGCCTGGGATTTAACTCCATTTCTGAATTGAAACACAAAACACAGTTCTCATCCATTGATCACACTCTGCTTTAGAGCAAGAAGCATGCTATTGCTTTCTAGATTCTCTAAGGCAGAAGGAAACGTGAGTGTGCTGAGAAAAAAAGAACGGTATTTGCTACACATACGGAAAACATCTAGTCCAACACTGCTTCTGAAATTGATACAAAGCACACGTCCTCTAACATCCAATGCTTGTCATTTAAGATGAGAAACGTGTGAGCTTCGTGAACGATGTAGTTCGTTTGAGATGAAAAGTGCCTGCCCTTACCTGAAACGAAGTAGTGCTTGTAGGAAGGCACAGAGCCTGGGATTTAATTCCATTTCTGAAGTGAAACACATAGTAGAGTTCTCATCCATAGATCACACTCTGCTTTAGAGCAAGAAGAACGCTCTTGCTTTCTAGATTATCTAAGACACCAGGAAATGTGAGTGTGCTGAGAAAAAAGAACGGTGATTGCTACACATACGGACCATATCTAGTCAAACTCTCCTTCTGAAATTGACACAAAACACAGGTCCTGTAACATCCAATGCTTGGCAGTTAAGATGAGAAACGTGTGAGCTTCGTGAACAATGTAGTTCATTTGAGCTGTAAAGTAACTGCCCTTACCTGAAACTAATTCTTACTTGGAGGAAGACTCAGAGCTTGGGATTTAACTCCATTTCTGAAGTGAAACAAACATCAGAGTTCTCATCCAAAGATCACACTCTGCTTTAGAGAAAGAAGCACACTCTTGCTTTCTAGATTCTCCAAGACAGGAGGAAACGTGAGTGTGCTGAGAAAAAAAGAATGGTGTTTGCTACACATATGGACAATATCTAGTCCAACTCTGCTTCTGAAACTGATACAAAGCACTGGTCCTCTAACATTCAATGCTTCTCAGTTAAGACGGGAAATGTGTGAGCTTCGTGAACGATGTATTTCCTTTGCACTGAAAAGTGACTGCCCTTACTTGAAACGAAGTCTTGCTTGTAGGAAGACACCGAGCCTGAGATTTAACTCCATTTGTGAATTGAAACACACAGCAGAGTTCTCATCCATAGATCAAAGTCTGCTTTAGAGCAAGAAGCACGCTCTTGCTTTCTAGAGTCTCTAATACAGCAGGAAACGTGAGTGTGCTCAGAAGAAAAGAACGGTGTTTCCTATACATACGGACCATATCTAGTTCAACTCTGCTTGAAATTGATACAAAGCAAAGGTCCTCTACCATCCAATGCTTGTCAATTTAGATGAGAAACGTGTGAGTTTTGTGAACGATGTATTTCGTTTGAGCTGTAAAGTAACTGCCCTTACCTGAAACGAAATCTTGCTTGTAGGAAGACTCAGAGCCTTGGATTTAACTCCATTTGTGAATTGAAACACACAGCAGAGTTCTCATCCATTGATCCCACTCTGCTTTAGAGCAAGAAGCACGCTCTTGCTTTCTAGATTCTCTAATACACCAGGAAACGTGAGTGTGCTGAGAAAAAAGAAAAGTGTTTGCTACACATATGGACCATATCTAGTCCAACTCAGCTTCTGAAATTGACACAATACACAGGTCCTGTAACATCCAATGCTTGGCATTTAAGATGAGAAACGTGTGAGCTTCGTGAACGATGTAGTACGTTTGAGCTGAAAAGTGACTGCCCTTACCTGAAACGAATTCTTGCTTGTAGGAAGTCTCAGAGCCTGGGATTTAACTCCATTTCTGAAGTGAAACAAACATCAGAGTTCTCATCCAAAGATCACACTCTGCATTAGAGAAAGAAGCACACTCTTGCTTTCTAGATTCTCCAAGACAGGAGGAAACGTGAGTGTGCTCAGAAGAAAAGAACGGTGTTTCGTATACATACGGACCATATCTAGTTCAACTCTGCTTGAAATTGATACAAAGCAAAGGTCCTCTAACATCCAATGCTTGTCATTTTAGATGAGAAACGTGTGAGTTTTGTGAATGATGTATTTCGTTTGAGCTGTAAAGTAACTGCCCTTACCTGAAACGAAATCTTGCTTGAGGGAAGACTCAGAGCCTTGGATTTAACTCCCTTTCTGAAGTGAAACACACAGCAGAGTTCTCATCCACTGATCACACTCTTCTTTAGAGCAAGAAGAACGCTCTTGCTTTCTAGATTCTCTAATACAGCAGGAAACGTGAGTGTGCTGAGAAAAAAAGAACGGTGTTTGTTACACATACGGACCATATCTAGTCCAAATCTGCTTCTGAAATTGACACAATACACAGGTCCTGTAACATCCAATGCTTGTCATTTAAGATGAGAAACGTGTGAGCTTCGTGAACGATGTAGTTCGTTTGAGCTGAAAAGTGACTGCCCTTACCTGAAACGAAGTCTTGCTTGTAGGAATTCTCAGAGCCTGGGATTCAACTCCATTTCTGAAGTGAAACACAAAACACAGTTCTCATCCATTGATCACACTCTGCTTTAGAGCAAGAAGCACGCTCTTGCTTTCTAGATTCTCTAAGGCAGAAGGAAACTTGAGTGTGCTGAGAACAAAAGAACGGTGTTTGCTACACATACAGACCACATCTGGTCCAACTCTGCTTCTGAAATTGATACAAAGTACACGTCCTCTAACATCCAATGCTTGTCATTTAAGATGAGAAACGTGTGAGCTACGTGAACGATGTAGTTCATTTGAGCTGAAAAGTGACTGCCCTTACCTGAAACGAAGTAGTTCTTGTAGGCAGATAAAGAGCCTGGGATTTAATTCCATTTCTGAAGGGAAACACACAGCAGAGTTCTCATCCATAGATCACATTCTGCTTTAGAGCAAGAAGCAAGCTCTTCCTTTCTAGATTCTCTAATACAGCAGGAAACGTGAGTGCGCCGAGAACAAAAGAACGGTGTTTGCTACACCTACAGACCATATCTAGTCCAACTCTGCTTCTGAAACAGAAACTAACCACGGGTCCTCTAACATCAAATGCTTAGCAGTTAAAATGAGAAACGTGTGAGCTTCGTGAACGATGTAGTTCATTTGAGCTGTAAAGTAACTGCCCTTACCTGAAACCAATTCTTAATTGTAGATAGACTCAGAGACTGGGATTTAACTCCATTTCTGAAGTGAAACAAACATCAGAGTTCTCATCCAAAGATCACACTCTGCTTTAGAGAAAGAAGCACACTCTTGCTTTCTAGATTCTCCAAGACAGGAGGAAATGTGAGTGTGCTGATAAAAAAAGAATGGTTTTTGCTACATATACGGACAATATCTAATCCAACTCTGCTTCTGAAACTGATACAAAGCACTGGTCCTCTAACATCCAACGCATGGCAGTTAAGAAGGGAAACTTGTTAGCTTTGTAAACGATGTAGTTCGTTTGAGCTGAAAAGTGACTGCCCTTACCTGAAACGAAGTCTTGCTTGTAGGAAGACACAGAGCCTGGGATTTAACTCCATTTGTGAATTTAAACACACAGCAGAGTTCACATCCATTGATCAAAGTCTATTTAGAGCAAGAAGCACGCTCTTGCTTTCTAGAGGTTATAATACAGCAGGAAACGTGAGTGTGCTCAGAAGAAAAGAACGGTGTTTCCTACACATAAGAACCATATCTAGTTCAACTCTGCTTGAAATTGATACAAAGCAAAGGTCTTCTAACATCCAATGCTTGTCAATTTAGATGAGAAAGGTGTGAGTTTTGTGAACGATGTAGTTCGTTTGATCTGTAAAGTAACTGCCCTTACCTGAAACGAAATCTTGCTTGTAGGAAGACTCAGAGCCTTGGATTTAACTCCCTTTCTGAAGTGAAACACACAGCAGAGTTCTCATCCATTGATCACACTCTGCTTTAGAGCAAGAAGAACGCTCTTGCTTTCTAGATTCTCCAATACAGCAGGAAACATGAGTGTGCTCAGAAGAAAGAACGGTTTTTGCTACACATAAGGACCATATCTAGTCCAACACTGCTTCTGAAATTGACACAATACACAGGTCCTCTAACATCCAATGCTTGTCATTTAAGATGAGAAACGTGTGAGCTTTGTGAACGATGTAGTTCGTTTGAGCTGAAAAGTGACTGCCCTTACGTGAAATGAAGGAGTGCTTGTAGGCAGACTCAGAGCCTGGGATTTAATTCCATTTCTGAAGGGAAACACACAGCAGAGTTCTCATCCATAGATCACACTCTGCTTTAGAGCAAGAAGCAAGCTCTTCCTTTCTAGATTCTCTAATACAGCAGGAAACGTGAGTGCGCCGAGAACAAAAGTACGGTGTTTGCTACACCTACAGACCATATCTAGTCCAACTCTGCTTCTGAAACAGAAACTAACCACAGGTCCTCTAACATCCAATGCTTGTCATTTGAGATGAGAAACGTGTGAGCTTCGTGAACGATGTAGTACATTTGAGCTGTAAAGCAACTGCCCTTACCTGAAACCAATTCTTAATAGTAGGAAGACTCAGAGCCTGGTATTTAACTCCATTTCTGAAGTGAAACAAACATCAGAGTTCTCATCCAAAGATCACACTCTGCTTTAGAGAAAGAAGCACACTCTTGCTTTCTAGATTCTCCAAGAGAGGAGGAAACGTGAGTGTGCTGAGAAAAAAAGAACCGTGTTTGCTACACATACGGACAATATCTAATCCAACTCTGCTTCTGAAACTGATACAAAACACTGGTCCTCTAACATCCAATGCTTGGCAGTTAAGATGGGAAACTTGTTAGCTTCGTAAACGATGTAGTTCTTTTCAGCTGAAAAGTGACTGCCCTTACCTGAAACGAAGTCTTGCTTGTAGGAAGACACAGAGCCTGGGATTTAACACCATTTGTGAATTTAAACACACAGCAGAATTCTCATCCATAGATCAAAGTATGCTGTAGAGGAAGAAGCACGCTCTTGCTTTCTAGAGTCTATAATACAGCAGGAAACGTGAGTGTGCTCAGAAGAAAAGAACGGTGTTTCCTACACATAAGGACCATATCTAGTCCAACTCTGCTTCTGAAACTGATACAAAGCACTGGTCCTCTAACATCCAATGCTTAGCATTTAAAATGGGAAACGTGTGAGCTTCGTGAACGATGTAGTTCATTTGAGCTGTAAAGTAACTGCCCTTACCTGAAACCAATTCTTAATTGTAGATAGACTCAGAGACTGGGATTTAACTCCATTTCTGAAGTGAAACACAAAACACAGTTCTCATCCATTGATCACACTCTGCTTTAGAGCAAGAAGCACGCTCTTGCTTTCTAGATTCTCTAAGGCAGAAGGAAACGTGAGTGTGCTGAGAACAAAAGAACGGTGTTTGCTACACATACGGACCACATCTGGTCCAACTCTGCTTCTGAAATTGATACAAAGCACAGGTCCTCTAACATCAAATGCTTGTCATTTAAGATGAGAAACGTGTGAGCTTTGTGAACGATGTAGTTCGTTTGAGCTGAAAAGTGACTGCCCTTACGTGAAACGAAGGAGTGCTTGTAGGCAGACACAGAGCCTGGGATTTAATTCCATTTCTGAAGGGAAACACACAGCAGAGTTCTCATCCATAGATCACACTCTGCTTTAGAGCAAGAAGCAAGCTCTTCCTTTCTAGATTCTCTAATACAGCAGGAAACGTGAGTGCGCTGAGAACAAAAGTACGGTGTTTGCTACACATACGGACCATATCTAGTCCAACTCTGCTTCTGAAACAGAAACTAACCACAGGTCCTCTAACATCCAATGCTTGTCATTTAAGATGAGAAACGTGTGAGCTTCGTGAACGATGTAGTACATTTGAGCTGTAAAGTAACTGCCCTTACCTGAAACCAATTCTTAATAGTAGGAAGACTCAGAGCCTGGTATTTAACTCCATTTCTGAAGTGAAACAAACATCAGAGTTCTCATCCAATGATCACACTCTGCTTTAGAGAAAGAAGCACACTCTTGCTTTCTAGATTCTCTAAGGCAGAAGGAAACGTGAGTGTGCTGAGAACAAAAGAACGGTGTTTGCTACACATACGGACAATATCTAATCCAACTCTGCTTCTGAAACTGATACAAAACACTGGTCCTCTAACATCCAATGCTTGGCAGTTAAGATGGGAAACTTGTTAGCTTCGTAAACGATGTAGTTCTTTTCAGCTGAAAAGTGACTGCCCTTACCTGAAACGAAGTCTTGCTTGTAGGAAGACACAGAGCCTGGGATTTAACACCATTTGTGAATTTAAACACACAGCAGAATTCACATCCATAGATCAAAGTCTGCTTTAGAGGAAGAAGCACGCTCTTGCTTTCTAGAGTCTATAATACAGCAGGAAACGTGAGTGTGCTCAGAAGAAAGAACGGTGTTTCCTACACATAAGGACCATATCTAGTCCAACTCTGCTTCTGAAACTGATACAAAGCACTGGTCCTCTAACATCCAATGCTTGGCAGTTAAGATGGGAAACGTGTGAGCTTCGTGAACGATGTATTTCCTTTGCACTGAAAAGTGACTGCCCTTTCTTGAAACGAAGTCTTGCTTGTAGGAAGACACAGAGCCTGAGATTTAACTCCATTTGTGAATTGAAACACACAGCAGACTTCTAATCCATAGATCAAAGTCTGCTTTAGAGCAAGAAGCACGCTCTTGCTTTCTAGAGTCTCTAATACAGCAGGAAACGTGAGTGTGCTCGGAAGAAAAGAACGGTGTTTCCTATACATACGGACCATATCTAGTTCAACTCGGCTTGAAATTGATACAAAGCAAAGGTCCTCTAACATCCAATGCTTGTCAATTTAGATGAGAAACGTGTGAGTTTTGTGAACGATGTAGTTCGTTTGAGCTGTAAAGTAACTGCCCTTACCTGAAACGAAATCTTGCTAATAGGAAGACTCAGTGCCTTGGATTTAACTCCCTTTCTGAAGGGAAACAAACAGCAGAGTTCTCATCCATTGATCACACTCTGCTTTAGAGCAAGAAGAACGCTCTTGCTTTCTAGATTCTCTAATACAGCAGGAACCGTGAGTGTGCTGAGAAAAAAGAACGGTGTTTGCTACACATATGGACCATATCTAGTCCATCTGTGCTTCTGAAATTGACACAATACACAGGTCCTGTAACATCCAATGCTTGTCATTTCTGATGAGAAACGTGTGAGCTTCGTGAACGATGTAGTTCGTTTTAGATGAAAAGTGACTGCCCTTACCTGAAACGAAGTCTTGCTTGTAGGAAGTCTCAGAGCCTGAGATTTAACTCCATTTCTGAAGTGAAACACAAAACACAGTTCTCATCCATTGATCACACTCTGCTTTAGAGCAAGAAGCACGCTCTTGCTTTCTAGATTCTCTAAGGCAGAAGGAAACGTGAGTGTGCTGAGAACAAAAGAACGGTGTTTGCTACACATACGGACCACATCTGGTCCAACTCTGCTTCTGAAATTGATACAAAGCACAGGTCCTCTAACATCCATTGCTTGTCATTTAAGATGAGAAACGTGTGAGCTTCGTGAACGATGTAGTTCGTTTGAGCTGAAAAGTGACCTCCCTTACCTGAAACGAAGTCTTGCTTGTAGGAAGACACAGAGCATGGGATTTAACACCATTTGTGAATTTAAACACACAGCAGAATTCTCATCCATAGATCAAACTATGCTTTAGAGCAAGAAGCACGCTCTTGCTTTCTAGAGTCTCTAATAGAGCAGGAAACGTGAGTGTGCTCAGAAGAAAAGAACGGAATTTCCTACACATAAGGACCATATCTAGTCCAACTCTGCTTCTGAATCTGATACAAAGCACACGTCCTCTAACATCCAATGCTTGGCAGTTAAGATGGGAAACGTGTGAGCTTCGTGAACGATGTATTTCCTTTGCACTGAAAAGTGACTGCCCTTTCTTGAAACGAAGTCTTGCTTGTAAAAAGACACAGAGCCTGAGATTTAACTCCATTTGTGAATTGAAACACACAGCAGAGTTCTCATCCATAGATCAAAATCTGCTTTAGAGCAAGAAGCACGCTCTTGCTTTCTAGAGTTTCTAATACAGCAGGAAACGTGAGTGTGCTCAGAAGAAAAGAACGGTGTTTCCTATACATACGGACCATATCTAGTTCAACTCTGCTTGAAATTGATACAAAGCAAAGGTCCTCTAACATCCAATGCTTGTCAATTTAGATGAGAAACGTGTGAGTTTTGTGAACGATGTAGTTTGTCTGAGCTGTAAAGTAACTGCCCTTACCTGAAACGAAATCTTGCTTGTAGGAAGACTCAGAGCCTTGGATTTAACTCCCTTTCTGAAGTGAAACACACAGCAGAGTTCTCATCCATTGATCACACTCTGCTTTAGAGCAAGAAGAACGCTCTTGAATTCTAGATTCTCTAATACAGCAGGAAACGTGAGTGTGCTGAGAAAAAAGAACGGTGTTTGCTACACATATGGACCATATCTAGTCCAACTGTGCTTCTGAAATTGACACAATACACAGGTCCTGTGACATCCAATGCTTGTCATTTAAGATGAGAAACGTGTGAGCTTCGTGAACGATGTAGTTCGTTTGAGCTGAAAAGTGACTGCCCTTACCTGAAACGAAGTCTTGCTTGTAGGAAGTCTCAGAGCCTGGGATTTAACTCCATTTCTGAAGTGAAACACAAAACACAGTTCTCATCCATTGATCACACTCTGCTTTAGAGCAAGAAACACGCTCTTGCTTTCTAGATTCTCTAAGGCAGAAGGAAACGTGAGTGTGCTGAGAACAAAAGAACGGTGTTTGCTACACATACGGACCACATCTGGTCCAACTCTGCTTCTGAAATTGATACAAAGCACAGGTCCTCTAACATCAAATGCTTGTCATTTAAGATGAGAAACGTGTGAGCTTTGTGAACGATGTAGTTCGTTTGAGCTGAAAAGTGACTGCCCTTACGTGAAACGAAGGAGTGCTTGTAGGCAGACACAGAGCCTGGGATTTAATTCCATTTCTGAAGGGAAACACACAGCAGAGTTCTCATCCATAGATCACACTCTGCTTTAGAGCAAGAAGCAAGCTCTTCCTTTCTAGATTCTCTAATACAGCAGGAAACGTGAGTGCGCTGAGAACAAAAGTATGGTGTTTGCTACACATACGGACCATATCTAGTCCAACTCTGCTTCTGAAACAGAAACTAACCACAGGTCCTCTAACATCCAATGCTTGTCATTTAAGATGAGAACCGTGTGAGCTTCGTGAACGATGTAGTACATTTGAGCTGTAAAGTAACTGCCCTTACCTGAAACCAATTCTTAATAGTAGGAAGACTCAGAGCCTGGTATTTAACTCCATTTCTGAAGTGAAACAAACATCAGAGTTCTCATCCAATGATCACACTCTGCTTTAGAGAAAGAAGCACACTCTTGCTTTCTAGATTCTCTAAAGCAGAAGGAAACGTGAGTGTGCTGAGAACAAAAGAACGGTGTTTGCTACACATACGGACCACATCTGGTCCAACTCTGCTTCTGAAATTGATAAAAAGCACAGGTCCTCTAACATCCAGTGCTTGTCATTTAAGATGAGAAACGTGTGAGCTTCGTGAACGATGTAGTTCGTTTGAGCTGAAAAGTGACTGCCCTTACCTGAAACGAAGTCTTGCTTGTAGGAAGACACAGAGCATGGGATTTAACACCATTTGTGAATTTAAACACAAAGCAGAATTCTCATCCATAGATCAAACTATGCTTTAGAGCAAGAAGCACGCTCTTGCTTTCTAGAGTCTCTAATAGAGCAGGAAACGTGAGTGTGCTCAGAAGAAAAGAACGGTGTTTCCTACACATAAGGACCATATCTAGTCTAACTCTGCTTCTGAAACTGATACAAAGCACAGGTCCGCTAACATCCAATGCTTGGCAGTTAAGATGGGAAACGTGTGAGCTTCGTGAACGATGTATTTCCTTTGCACTGAAAAGTGACTGCCCTTTCTTGAAACGAAGTCTTGCTTGTAAAAAGACACAGAGCCTGAGATTTAACTCCATTTGTGAATTGAAACACACAGCAGAGTTCTCATCCATAGATCAAAATCTGCTTTAGAGCAAGAAGCACGCTCTTGCTTTCTAGAGTCTCTAATACAGCAGGAAATGTGAGTGTGCTCAGAAGAAAAGAACGGTGTTTCCTATACATACGGACCATATCTAGTTCAACTCAGCTTGAAATTGATACAAAGCAAAGGTCCTCTAACATCCAATGCTTGTCAATTTAGATGAGAAACGTGTGAGTTTTGTGAACGATGTAGTTCGTTTGAGCTGTAAAGTAACTGCCCTTACCTGAAACGAAATCTTGCTTGTAGGAAGACTCAGAGCCTTGGATTTAACTCCCTTTCTGAAGTGAAACACACAGCAGAGTTCTCATCCATTGATCACACTCTGCTTTAGAGCAAGAAGAACGCTCTTGAATTCTAGATTCTCTAATACAGCAGGAAACGTGAGTGTGCTGAGAAAAAAGAACGGTGTTTGCTACACATATGGACCATATCTAGTCCAACTGTGCTTCTGAAATTGACACAATACACAGGTCCTCTAACATCCAATGCTTGGCAGTTAAGATGGGAAACGTGTGAGCTTCGTGAACGATGTATTTCCTTTGCACTGAAAAGTGACTGCCCTTTTTTGAAACGAAGTCTTGCTTGTAGGAAGACACAGAGCCTGCGATTTAACTCCATTTGTGAATTGAAACACACAGCAGAGTTCTCATCCATAGATCAAAGTCTGCTTTAGAGCAAGAAGCACGCTCTTGCTTTCTAGAGTCTCTAATACAGCAGGAAACGTGAGTGTGCTCAGAAGAAAAGAACGGTGTTTCCTATACATACGGACCATATCTAGTTCAACTCAGCTTGAAATTGATACAAAGCAAAGGTCCTCTAACATCCAATGCTTGTCAATTTAGATGAGAAACGTGTGAGTTTTGTGAACGATGTAGTTCGTTTGAGCTGTAAAGTAACTGCCCTTACCTGAAACGAAATCTTGCTCGTAGGAAGACTCAGAGCCTTGGATTTAACTCCCTTTCTGAAGTGAAACACACAGCAGAGTTCTCATCCATTGATCACACTCTGCTTTAGAGCAAGAAGAACGCTCTTGCTTTCTAGATTCTCTAATACAGCAGGAAACGTGAGTGTGCTGAGAAAAAAGAACGGTGTTTGCTACACATATGGACCATATCTAGTCCATCTGTGCTTCTGAAATTGACACAATACACAGGTCCTGTAACATCCAATGCTTGTCATTTCAGATGAGAATCGTGTGAGCTTCATGAACGATGTAGTTCGTTTTAGCTGAAAAGTGACTGCCCTTACCTGAAACGAAGTCTTGCTTGTAGGAAGTCTCAGAACCTGAGATTTAACTCCATTTCTGAAGTGAAACACAAAACACATTTCTCATCCATTGATCACACTCTGCTTTAGAGCAAGAAGCACGCTCTTGCTTTCTAGATTCTCTAAGGCAGAAGGAAACGTGAGTGTGCTGAGAACAAAAGAACGGTGTTTGCTACACATACGGACCACATCTGGTCCAACTCTGCTTCTGAAATTGATACAAAGCACAGGTCCTCTAAAATCCAATGCTTGTCATTTAAGATGAGAAACGTGTGAGCTTCGTGAACGATGTATTTCCTTTGCACTGAAAAGTGACTGCCCTTTCTTGAAACGAAGTCTTGCTTGTAGGAAGACACAGAGCCTGAGATTTAACTCCATTTGTGAATTGAAACAAACAGCAGAGTTCTCATCCATAGATCAAAGTCTGCTTTAGAGCAAGAAGCACGCTCTTGCTTTCTAGAGTCTCTAATACAGCAGGAAACGTGAGTGTGCTCAGAAGAAAAGAACGGTGTTTCCTATACATACGGACCATATCTAGTTCAACTCTGCTTGAAATTGATACAAAGCAAAGGTCCTCTAACATCCAATGCTTGTCAATTTAGATGAGAAACGTGTGAGTTTTGTGAACGATGTAGTTCGTTTGAGCTGTAAAGTAACTGCCCTTACCTGAAACGAAATCTTGCTCGTAGGAAGACTCAGAGCCTTGGATTTAACTCCCTTTCTGAAGTGAAACACACAGCAGAGTTCTCATCCATTGATCACACTCTGCTTTAGAGCAAGAAGAACGCTCTTGAATTCTAGATTCTCTAATACAGCAGGAAACGTGAGTGTGCTGAGAAAAAAGAACGGTGTTTGCTACACATACGGACCATATCTAGTCCAACTGTGCTTCTGAAATTGACACAATACACAGGTCCTGTAACATCCAATGCTTGTCATTTAAGATGAGAAACGTGTGAGCTTCGTGAACGATGTAGTTCGTTTGAGCTGAAAAGTGACTGCCCTTACCTGAAACGAAGTCTTGCTTGTAGGAAGTCTCAAAGCCTGGGATTTAACTCCATTTCTGAAGTGAAACACAAAACACAATTCTCATCCATTGATCACACTCTGCTTTAGAGCAAGAAGCACGCTCTTGCTTTCTAGATTCTCTAAGGCAGAAGGAAACGTGAGTGTGCTGAGAACAAAAGAACGGTGTTTGCTACACATACGGACCACATCTGGTCCAACTCTGCTTCTGAAATTGATACAAAGCACAGGTACTCTAACATCCAATGCTTGTCATTTACGATGAGAAACGTGTGAGCTTCGTGAACGATGTAGTTCGTTTGAGCTGAAAAGTGACTGCCCTTACGTGAAACGAAGGAGTGCTTGTAGGCAGACACAGAGCCTGGGATTTAATTCCATTTCTGAAGGGAAACACACAGCAGAGTTCTCATCCATAGATCACACTCTGCTTTAGAGCAAGAAGCAAGCTCTTCCTTTCTAGATTCTCTAATACAGCAGGAAACGTGAGTGCGCTGAGAACAAAAGTACGGTGTTTGCTACACATACGGACCATATCTAGTCCAACTCTGCTTCTGAAACAGAAACTAACCACAGGTCCTCTAACATCCAATGCTTGTCATTTAAGATGAGAAACGTGTGAGCTTCGTGAACGACGTAGTACATTTGAGCTGTAAAGTAACTGCCCTTACCTGAAACCAATTCTTAATAGTAGGAAGACTCAGAGCCTGGTATTTAACTCCATTTCTGAAGTGAAACAAACATCAGAGTTCTCATCCAAAGATCACACTCTGCTTTAGAGAAAGAAGCACACTCTTGCTTTCTAGATTCTCCAAGACAGGAGGAAACGTGAGTGTGCTGAGAAAAAAAGACCGGGGTTTGCTACACATACGGACCACATCTGGTCCAACTCTGCTTCTGAAATTGACACAATACACAGGTCCTGTAACATCCAATGCTTGTCATTTAAGATGAGAAACGTGTGAGCTTCGTGAACGATGTAGTTCGTTTGAGCTGAAAAGTGACTGCCCTTACCTGAAAAGAAGTCTTGCTTGCAGGAATACACAGAGCCTGGGATTTAACTCCATTTGTGAATTTAAACACAGAGCAGAGTTCACATCCATAGATCAAGTCTGCTTTAGAGCAAGAAGCACGCTCTTGCTTTCTAGAGTCTATAATACAGCAGGAAACGTGAGTGTGCTCAGAAGAAAAGAATGGTGTTTCCTACACATAAGGACCATATCTAGTCCAACTCTGCTTCTGAAACTGTTACAAAGCACTGGTCCTCTAACACCCAATGCTTGGCAGTTAAGATGGGAAACGTGTGAGCTTCGTGAACGATGTATTTCCTTTGCACTGAAAAGTGACTGCCCTTACTTGAAACGAAGTCTTGCTTGTAGGAAGACACAGAGCCTGAGATTTAACTCCATTTGTGAATTTAAATACACAGCAGAGTTCTCATCCATAGATCAAAGTCTCCTTTAGAGCAAGAAGCACGCTCTTGCTTTCTAGAGTTTCTAATACAGCAGGAAACGTGAGTGTGCTCAGAAGAAAAGAACGGTGTTTCCTATACATACGGACCATATCTAGTTTAACTCTGCTTGAAATTGATACAAAGCAAAGGTCCTCTAAAATCCAATGCTTTCCATTTAGATGAGAAACGTGTGAGTTTTGTGAACGATGCAGTTCGTTTGAGCTGTAAAGTAACTGCCCTTACCTGAAACGAAATCTTGCTTGTAGGAAGACTCAGAGCCTTGGATTTAACTCCCTTTCTGAAGTGAAACACACAGCAGAGTTCTCATCCATTGATCACACTCTGCTTTAGAGCAAGAAGAACGCTCTTGAATTCTAGATTCTCTAATACAGCAGGAAACGTGAGTGTGCTGAGAAAAAAGAACGGTGTTTGCTACACATATGGACCATATCTAGTCCAACTGTGCTTCTGAAATTGACACAATACACAGGTCCTGTGACATCCAATGCTTGTCATTTAAGATGAGAAACGTGTGATCTTCGTGAACGATGTAGTTCGTTTGAGCTGAAAAGTGACTGCCCTTACCTGAAACGAAGTCTTGCTTGTAGGAAGTCTCAGAGCCTGGGATTTAACTCCATTTCTGAAGTGAAACACAAAACACAGTTCTCATCCATTGATCACACTCTGCTTTAGAGCAAGAAGCACGCTCTTGCTTTCTAGATTCTCTAAGGCAGAAGGAAACGTGAGTGTGCTGAGAACAAAAGAACGGTGTTTGCTACACATACGGACCACATCTGGTCCAACTCTGCTTCTGAAATTGATACAAAGCACAGGTCCTCTAACATCAAATGCTTGTCATTTAAGATGAGAAACGTGTGAGCTTTGTGAACGATGTAGTTCGTTTGAGCTGAAAAGTGACTGCCCTTACGTGAAACGAAGGAGTGCTTGTAGGCAGACACAGAGCCTGGGATTTAATTCCATTTCTGAAGGGAAACACACAGCAGAGTTCTCATCCATAGATCACACTCTGCTTTAGAGCAAGAAGCAAGCTCTTCCTTTCTAGATTCTCTAATACAGCAGGAAACGTGAGTGCGCTGAGAACAAAAGTACAGTGTTTGCTACACATACGGACCATATCTAGTCCAACTCTGCTTCTGAAACAGAAACTAACCACAGTTCCTCTAATATCCAATGCTTGTCATTTAAGATGAGAAACGTGTGAGCTTCGTGAACGATGTAGTACATTTGAGCTGTAAAGTAACTGCCCTTACCTGAAACCAATTCTTAATAGTAGGAAGACTCAGAGCCTGGTATTTAACTCCATTTCTGAAGTGAAACAAACATCAGAGTTCTCCTCCAAAGGTCACACTCTGCTTTAGAGAAAGAAGCACACTCTTGCTTTCTAGATTCTCCAAGAGAGGAGGAAACGTGAGTGTGCTGAGAAAAAAAGAACCGTGTTTGCTACACATACGGACAATATCTAATCCAACTCTGCTTCTGAAACTGATACAAAACACTGGTCCTCTAACATCCAATGCTTGGCAGTTAAGATGGGAAACTTGTTAGCTTGGTAAACGATGTAGTTCTTTTGAGCTGAAAAGTGACTGCCCTTACCTGAAACGAAGTCTTGCTTGTAGGAAGACACAGAGCCTGGGATTTAACACCATTTGTGAATTTAAACACACAGCAGAATTCTCATCCATAGATCAAAGTCTGCTTTAGAGGAAGAAGCACGCTCTTGCTTTCTAGAGTCTAAAATACAGCAGGAAACGTGAGTGTGCTGAGAAGAAAAGAACGGTGTTTCCTACACTTAAGGACCATATCTAGTCCAACTCTGCTTCTGAAACTGATACAAAGCACTGGTCCTCTAACATCCAATGCTTGGCAGTTAAGATGGGAAACGTGTGAGCTTCGTGAACGATGTATTTCCTTTGCACTGAAAAGTGACTGCCCTTTCTTGAAACGAAGTCTTGCTTGTAGGAAGACACAGAGCCTGAGATTTAACTCCATTTGTGAATTGAAACACACAGCAGAGTTCTCATCCATAGATCAAAGTCTGCTTTAGAGCAAGAAGCACGCTCTTGCTTTCTAGAGTCTCTAATACAGCAGGAAACGTGAGTGTGCTCAGAAGAAAAGAACAGTGTTTCCTATACATACGGACCATATCTAGTTCAACTCTGCTTGAAATTGATACAAAGCAAAGGTCCTCTAACATCCAATGCTTGTCAATTTAGATGAGAAACGTGTGAGTTTTGTGAACGATGTAGTTCGTTTGAGCTGTAAAGTAACTGCCCTTACCTGAAACGAAATCTTGCTCGTAGGAAGACTCAGAGCCTTGGATTTAACTCCCTTTCTGAAGTGAAACACACAGCAGAGTTCTCATCCATTGATCACACTCTGCTTTAGAGCAAGAAGAACGCTCTTGCTTTCTAGATTCTCTAATACAGCAGGAACCGTGAGTGTGCTGAGAAAAAAGAACGGTGTTTGCTACACATACGGACCACATCTGGTCCAACTCTGCTTCTGAAATTGATACAAAGCACAGGTCCTCTAACATCCAATGCTTGTCATTTAAGATGAGAAACGTGTGAGCTTCGTGAACGATGTAGTTCGTTTGAGCTGAAAAGTGACTGCCCTTACCTGAAACGAAGTCTTGCTTGTAGGAAGACACAGAGCCTGGGATTTAACACCATTTGTGAATTTAAACACACAGCAGAATTCTCATCCATAGATCAAAGTCTGCTTTAGAGGAAGAAGCACGCTCTTGCTTTCTAGAGTCTATAATACAGCAGGAAACGTGAGTGTGCTCAGAAGAAAAGTACGGTGTTTCCTATACATACGGACCATATCTAGTTCAACTCTGCTTGAAATTGATACAAAGCAAAGGTCCTCTAACATCCAATGCTTGTCAATTTAGATGAGAAACGTGTGAGTTTTGTGAACGATGTAGTTCGTTTGAGCTGTAAAGTAACTGCCCTTACCTGAAACGAAATCTTGCTTGTAGGAAGACTCAGAGCCTTGGATTTAACACCCTTTCTGAAGTGAAACACACAGCAGAGTTCTCATCCATTGATCACACTCTGCTTTAGAGCAAGAAGAACGCTCTTGCTTTCTAGATTCTCTAATACAGCAGGAACCGTGAGTGTGCTGAGAAAAAAGAACGGTGTTTGCTACACATATGGACCATATCTAGTCCATCTGTGCTTCTGAAATTGACACAATACACAGGTCCTGTAACATCCAATGCTTGTCATTTCTGATGAGAAACGTGTGAGCTTCGTGAACGATGTAGTTCGTTTGAGCTGAAAAGTGACTGCCCTTACCTGAAACGAAGTAGTGCTTGTAGGCAGACACAGAACCAGGGATTTAATTCCATTTCTGAAGGGAAACACACAGCAGAGTTCTCATCCATAGATCACACTCTGCTTTAGAGCAAGTAGCAAGCTCTTGCTTTCTAGATTCTCTAATACAGCAGGAAATTTGCGTGCGCTGAGAAGAAAAGAACGGTGTTTCCTACACATAAGGACCATATCTAGTCCAACACTTCTTCTGAAACAGAAACTAACCACAGGTCCTCTAACATCAAATGCTTGGCAGTAAAGATGAGAAACGTGTGAGCTTCGTGAACAATGTAGTTCATTTGAGCTGTAAAGTAACTGCCCTTACCTGAAACCAATTCTTAATTGTATGAAGACTCAGAGACTGGGATTTAACTCCATTTCTGAAGTGAAACAAACATCAGAGTTCTCATCCAAAGATCACACTCTGTTTTAGAGAAAGAAGCACACTCTTGCTTTCTAGATTCTCCAAGACAGGAGGAAACGTGAGTGTGCTGAGAAAAAAAGACCGGTGTTTGCTACACATACGGACCACATCTGGTCCAACTCTGCTTCTGAAATTGACACAATACACAGGTCCTGTAACATCCAATGCTTGTCATTTAAGATGAGAAACGTGTGAGCTTCGTGAACGATGTAGTTCGTTTGAGCTGAAAAGTGACTGCCCTTACGTGAAACGAAGGAGTGCTTGTAGGCAGACACAGAGCCTGGGATTTAATTCCATTTCTGAAGGGAAACACACAGCAGAGTTCTCATCCATAGATCACACTCTGCTTTAGAGCAAGAAGCAAGCTCTTCCTTTCTAGATTCTCTAATACAGCAGGAAACGTGAGTGCGCTGAGAACAAAAGTATGGTGTTTGCTACACATACGGACCATATCTAGTCCAACTCTGCTTCTGAAACAGAAACTAACCACAGGTCCTCTAACATCCAATGCTTGTCATTTAAGATGAGAACCGTGTGAGCTTCGTGAACGATGTAGTACATTTGAGCTGTAAAGTAACTGCCCTTACCTGAAACCAATTCTTAATAGTAGGAAGACTCAGAGCCTGGTATTTAACTCCATTTCTGAAGTGAAACAAACATCAGAGTTCTCATCCAATGATCACACTCTGCTTTAGAGAAAGAAGCACACTCTTGCTTTCTAGAATCTCTAAAGCAGAAGGAAAAGTGAGTGTGCTGAGAACAAAAGAACGGTGTTTGCTACACATACGGACCACATCTGGTCCAACTCTGCTTCTGAAATTGATACAAAGCACAGGTCCTCTAACATCCAGTGCTTGTCATTTAAGATGAGAAACGTGTGAGCTTCGTGAACGATGTAGTTCGTTTGAGCTGAAAAGTGACTGCCCTTACCTGAAACGAAGTCTTGCTTGTAGGAAGACACAGAGCATGGGATTTAACACCATTTGTGAATTTAAACACAAAGCAGAATTCTCATCCATAGATCAAACTATGCTTTAGAGCAAGAAGCACGCTCTTGCTTTCTAGAGTCTCTAATAGAGCAGGAAACGTGAGTGTGCTCAGAAGAAAAGAACGGTGTTTCCTACACATAAGGACCATATCTAGTCTAACTCTGCTTCTGAAACTGATACAAAGCACAGGTCCGCTAACATCCAATGCTTGGCAGTTAAGATGGGAAACGTGTGAGCTTCGTGAACGATGTATTTCCTTTGCACTGAAAAGTGACTGCCCTTTCTTGAAACGAAGTCTTGCTTGTAAAAAGACACAGAGCCTGAGATTTAACTCCATTTGTGAATTGAAACACACAGCAGAGTTCTCATCCATAGATCAAAGTCTGCTTTAGAGCAAGAAGCACGCTCTTGCTTTCTAGAGTCTCTAATACAGCAGGAAATGTGAGTGTGCTCAGAAGAAAAGAACGGTGTTTCCTATACATACGGACCATATCTAGTTCAACTCAGCTTGAAATTGATACAAAGCAAAGGTCCTCTAACATCCAATGCTTGTCAATTTAGATGAGAAACGTGTGAGTTTTGTGAACGATGTAGTTCGTTTGAGCTGTAAAGTAACTGCCCTTACCTGAAACGAAATCTTGCTTGTAGGAAGACTCAGAGCCTTGGATTTAACTCCCTTTCTGAAGTGAAACACACAGCAGAGTTCTCATCCATTGATCACACTCTGCTTTAGAGCAAGAAGAACGCTCTTGAATTCTAGATTCTCTAATACAGCAGGAAACGTGAGTGTGCTGAGAAAAAAGAACGGTGTTTGCTACACATATGGACCATATCTAGTCCAACTGTGCTTCTGAAATTGACACAATACACAGGTCCTGTAACATCCAATGCTTGTCATTTAAGATGAGAAACGTGTGAGCTTCGTGAACGATGTAGTTCGTTTGAGCTGAAAAGTGACTGCCCTTACCTGAAACGAAGTCTTGCTTGTAGGAAGTCTCAAAGCCTGGGATTTAACTCCATTTCTGAAGTGAAAAACAAAACACAATTCTCATCCATTGATCACACTCTGCTTTAGAGCAAGAAGCACGCTCTTGCTTTCTAGATTCTCTAAGGCAGAAGGAAACGTGAGTGTGCTGAGAACAAAAGAACGGTGTTTGCTACACATACGGACCACATCTGGTCCAACTCTGCTTCTGAAATTGATACAAAGCACAGGTCCTCTAACATCAAATGCTTGTCATTTAAGATGAGAAACGTGTGAGCTTTGTGAACGATGTAGTTCGTTTGAGCTGAAAAGTGACTGCCCTTACGTGAAACGAAGGAGTGCTTGTAGGCAGACACAGAGCCTGGGATTTAATTCCATTTCTGAAGGGAAACACACAGCAGAGTTCTCATCCATAGATCACACTCTGCTTTAGAGCAAGAAGCAAGCTCTTCCTTTCTAGATTCTCTAATACAGCAGGAAACGTGAGTGCGCTGAGAACAAAAGTACGGTGTTTGCTACACATACGGACCATATCTAGTCCAACTCTGCTTCTGAAACAGAAACTAACCACAGTTCCTCTAACATCCAATGCTTGTCATTTAAGATGAGAAACGTGTGAGCTTCGTGAACGATGTAGTACATTTGAGCTGTAAAGTAACTGCCCTTACCTGAAACCAATTCTTAATAGTAGGAAGACTCAGAGCCTGGTATTTAACTCCATTTCTGAAGTGAAACAAACATCAGAGTTCTCCTCCAAAGATCACACTCTGCTTTAGAGAAAGAAGCACACTCTTGCTTTCTAGATTCTCCAAGAGAGGAGGAAACGTGAGTGTGCTGAGAAAAAAAGAACCGTGTTTGCTACACATACGGACAATATCTAATCCAACTCTGCTTCTGAAACTGATACAAAACACTGGTCCTCTAACATCCAATGCTTGGCAGTTAAGATGGGAAACTTGTTAGCTTCGTAAACGATGTAGTTCTTTTGAGCTGAAAAGTGACTGCCCTTACCTGAAACGAAGTCTTGCTTGTAGGAAGACACAGAGCCGGGGATTTAACACCATTTGTGAATTTAAACACACAGCAGAATTCTCATCCATAGATCAAAGTCTGCTTTAGAGGAAGAAGCACGCTCTTGCTTTCTAGAGTCTAAAATACAGCAGGAAACGTGAGTGTGCTCAGAAGAAAAGAACGGTGTTTCCTACACATAAGGACCATATCTAGTCCAACTCTGCTTCTGAAACTGATACAAAGCACTGGTCCTCTACCATCCAATGCTTGGCAGTTAAGATGGGAAACGTGTGAGCTTCGTGAACGATGTATTTCCTTTGCACTGAAAAGTGACTGCCCTTTTTTGAAACGAAGTCTTGCTTGTAGGAAGACACAGAGCCTGAGATTTAACTCCATTTGTGAATTGAAACACACAGCAGAGTTCTCATCCATAGATCAAAGTCTGCTTTAGAGCAAGAAGCACGCTCTTGCTTTCTAGAGTCTCTAATACAGCAGGAAACGTGAGTGTGCTCAGAAGAAAAGAACGGTGTTTCCTATACATACGGACCATATCTAGTTCAACTCTGCTTGAAATTGATACAAAGCAAAGGTCCTCTAACATCCAATGCTTGTCAATTTAGATGAGAAACGTGTGAGTTTTGTGAACGATGTAGTTCGTTTGAGCTGTAAAGTAACTGCCCTTACCTGAAACGAAATCTTGCTCGTAGGAAGACTCAGAGCCTTGGATTTAACTCCCTTTCTGAAGTGAAACACACAGCAGAGTTCTCATCCATTGATCACACTCTGCTTTAGAGCAAGAAGAACGCTCTTGCTTTCTAGATTCTCTAATACAGCAGGAAACGTGAGTGTGCTGAGAAAAAAGAACGGTGTTTGCTACACATATGGACCATATCTAGTCCATCTGTGCTTCTGAAATTGACACAATACACAGGTCCTGTAACATCCAATGCTTGTCATTTCAGATGAGAATCGTTTGAGCTTCATGAACGATGTAGTTCGTTTTAGCTGAAAAGTGACTGCCCTTACCTGAAACGAAGTCTTGCTTGTAGGAAGTCTCAGAACCTGAGATTTAACTCCATTTCTGAAGTGAAACACAAAACACAGTTCTCATCCATTGATCACACTCTGCTTTAGAGCAAGAAGCACGCTCTTGCTTTCTAGATTCTCTAAGGCAGAAGGAAACGTGAGTGTGCTGAGAACAAAAGAACGGTGTTTGCTACACATACGGACCACATCTGGTCCAACTCTGCTTCTGAAATTGATACAAAGCACAGGTCCTCTAAAATCCAATGCTTGTCATTTAAGATGAGAAACGTGTGAGCTTCGTGAACGATGTATTTCCTTTGCACTGAAAAGTGACTGCCCTTTCTTGAAACGAAGTCTTGCTTGTAGGAAGACACAGAGCCTGAGATTTAACTCCATTTGTGAATTGAAACAAACAGCAGAGTTCTCATCCATAGATCAAAGTCTGCTTTAGAGCAAGAAGCACGCTCTTGCTTTCTAGAGTCTCTAATACAGCAGGAAACGTGAGTGTGCTCAGAAGAAAAGAACGGTGTTTCCTATACATACGGACCATATCTAGTTCAACTCTGCTTGAAATTGATACAAAGCAAAGGTCCTCTAACATCCAATGCTTGTCAATTTAGATGAGAAACGTGTGAGTTTTGTGAACGATGTAGTTCGTTTGAGCTGTAAAGTAACTGCCCTTACCTGAAACGAAATCTTGCTCGTAGGAAGACTCAGAGCCTTGGATTTAACTCCCTTTCTGAAGTGAAACACACAGCAGAGTTCTCATCCATTGATCACACTCTGCTTTAGAGCAAGAAGAACGCTCTTGAATTCTAGATTCTCTAATACAGCAGGAAACGTGAGTGTGCTGAGAAAAAAGAACGGTGTTTGCTACACATATGGACCATATCTAGTCCAACTGTGCTTCTGAAATTGACACAATACACAGGTCCTGTAACATCCAATGCTTGTCATTTAAGATGAGAAACGTGTGAGCTTCGTGAACGATGTAGTTCGTTTGATCTGAAAAGTGACTGCCCTTACCTGAAACGAAGTCTTGCTTGTAGGAAGTCTCAAAGCCTGGGATTTAACTCCATTTCTGAAGTGAAACACAAAACACAATTCTCATCCATTGATCACACTCTGCTTTAGAGCAAGAAGCACGCTCTTGCTTTCTAGATTCTCTAAGGCAGAAGGAAACGTGAGTGTGCTGAGAACAAAAGAACGGTGTTTGCTACACATACGGACCACATCTGGTCCAACTCTGCTTCTGAAATTGATACAAAGCACAGGTACTCTAACATCCAATGCTTGTCATTTACGATGAGAAACGTGTGAGCTTCGTGAACGATGTAGTTCGTTTGAGCTGAAAAGTGACTGCCCTTACGTGAAACGAAGGAGTGCTTGTAGGCAGACACAGAGCCTGGGATTTAATTCCATTTCTGAAGGGAAACACACAGCAGAGTTCTCATCCATAGATCACACTCTGCTTTAGAGCAAGAAGCAAGCTCTTCCTTTCTAGATTCTCTAATACAGCAGGAAACGTGAGTGCGCTGAGAACAAAAGTACGGTGTTTGCTACACATACGGACCATATCTAGTCCAACTCTGCTTCTGAAACAGAAACTAACCACAGGTCCTCTAACATCCAATGCTTGTCATTTAAGATGAGAAACGTGTGAGCTTCGTGAACGATGTAGTTCGTTTGAGCTGAAAAGTGACTGCCCTTACCTGAAACGAAGTCTTGCTTGTAGGAAGTCTCAGAGCCTGGTATTTAACTCCATTTCTGAAGTGAAACAAACATCAGAGTTCTCATCCAAAGATCACACTCTGCTTTAGAGAAAGAAGCACACTCTTGCTTTCTAGATTCTCCAAGACAGGAGGAAACGTGAGTGTGCTGAGAAAAAAAGACCGGGGTTTGCTACACATACGGACCACATCTGGTCCAACTCTGCTTCTGAAATTGACACAATACACAGGTCCTGTAACATCCAATGCTTGTCATTTAAGATGAGAAACGTGTGAGCTTCGTGAACGATATAGTTCGTTTGAGCTGAAAAGTGACTGCCCTTACCTGAAACGAAGTCTTGCTTGCAGGAATACACAGAGCCTGGGATTTAACTCCATTTGTGAATTTAAACACAGAGCAGAGTTCACATCCATAGATCAAGTCTGCTTTAGAGCAAGAAGCACGCTCTTGCTTTCTAGAGTCTATAATACAGCAGGAAACGTGAGTGTGCTCAGAAGAAAAGAATGGTGTTTCCTACACATAAGGACCATATCTAGTCCAACTCTGCTTCTGAAACTGTTACAAAGCACTGGTCCTCTAACACCCAATGCTTGGCAGTTAAGATGGGAAACGTGTGAGCTTCGTGAACGATGTATTTCCTTTGCACTGAAAAGTGACTGCCCTTACTTGAAACGAAGTCTTGCTTGTAGGAAGACACAGAGCCTGAGATTTAACTCCATTTGTGAATTTAAATACACAGCAGAGTTCTCATCCATAGATCAAAGTCTCCTTTAGAGCAAGAAGCACGCTCTTGCTTTCTAGAGTTTCTAATACAGCAGGAAACGTGAGTGTGCTCAGAAGAAAAGAACGGTGTTTCCTATACATACGGACCATATCTAGTTTAACTCTGCTTGAAATTGATACAAAGCAAAGGTCCTCTAAAATCCAATGCTTTCCATTTAGATGAGAAACGTGTGAGTTTTGTGAACGATGCAGTTCGTTTGAGCTGTAAAGTAACTGCCCTTACCTGAAACGAAATCTTGCTTGTAGGAAGACTCAGAGCCTTGGATTTAACTCCCTTTCTGAAGTGAAACACACAGCAGAGTTCTCATCCATTGATCACACTCTGCTTTAGAGCAAGAAGAACGCTCTTGAATTCTAGATTCTCTAATACAGCAGGAAACGTGAGTGTGCTGAGAAAAAAGAACGGTGTTTGCTACACATATGGACCATATCTAGTCCAACTGTGCTTCTGAAATTGACACAATACACAGGTCCTGTGACATCCAATGCTTGTCATTTAAGATGAGAAACGTGTGATCTTCGTGAACGATGTAGTTCGTTTGAGCTGAAAAGTGACTGCCCTTACCTGAAACGAAGTCTTGCTTGTAGGAAGTCTCAGAGCCTGGGATTAACTCCATTTCTGAATTGAAACACAAAACACAGTTCTCATCCATTGATCACACTCTGCTTTAGAGCAAGAAGCACGCTCTTGCTTTCTAGATTCTCTAAGGCAGAAGGAAACGTGAGTGTGCTGAGAACAAAAGAACGGTGTTTGCTACACATACGGACCACATCTGGTCCAACTCTGCTTCTGAAATTGATACAAAGCACAGGTCCTCTAACATCAAATGCTTGTCATTTAAGATGAGAAACGTGTGAGCTTTGTGAACGATGTAGTTCGTTTGAGCTGAAAAGTGACTGCCCTTACGTGAAACGAAGGAGTGCTTGTAGGCAGACACAGAGCCTGGGATTTAATTCCATTTCTGAAGGGAAACACACAGCAGAGTTCTCATCCATAGATCACACTCTGCTTTAGAGCAAGAAGCAAGCTCTTCCTTTCTAGATTCTCTAATACAGCAGGAAACGTGAGTGCGCTGAGAACAAAAGTACAGTGTTTGCTACACATACGGACCATATCTAGTCCAACTCTGCTTCTGAAACAGAAACTAACCACAGTTCCTCTAATATCCAATGCTTGTCATTTAAGATGAGAAACGTGTGAGCTTCGTGAACGATGTAGTACATTTGAGCTGTAAAGTAACTGCCCTTACCTGAAACCAATTCTTAATAGTAGGAAGACTCAGAGCCTGGTATTTAACTCCATTTCTGAAGTGAAACAAACATCAGAGTTCTCCTCCAAAGGTCACACTCTGCTTTAGAGAAAGAAGCACACTCTTGCTTTCTAGATTCTCCAAGAGAGGAGGAAACGTGAGTGTGCTGAGAAAAAAAGAACCGTGTTTGCTACACATACGGACAATATCTAATCCAACTCTGCTTCTGAAACTGATACAAAACACTGGTCCTCTAACATCCAATGCTTGGCAGTTAAGATGGGAAACTTGTTAGCTTGGTAAACGATGTAGTTCTTTTGAGCTGAAAAGTGACTGCCCTTACCTGAAACGAAGTCTTGCTTGTAGGAAGACACAGAGCCTGGGATTTAACACCATTTGTGAATTTAAACACACAGCAGAATTCTCATCCATAGATCAAAGTCTGCTTTAGAGGAAGAAGCACGCTCTTGCTTTCTAGAGTCTAAAATACAGCAGGAAACGTGAGTGTGCTGAGAAGAAAAGAACGGTGTTTCCTACACTTAAGGACCATATCTAGTCCAACTCTGCTTCTGAAACTGATACAAAGCACTGGTCCTCTAACATCCAATGCTTGGCAGTTAAGATGGGAAACGTGTGAGCTTCGTGAACGATGTATTTCCTTTGCACTGAAAAGTGACTGCCCTTTCTTGAAACGAAGTCTTGCTTGTAGGAAGACACAGAGCCTGAGATTTAACTCCATTTGTGAATTGAAACACACAGCAGAGTTCTCATCCATAGATCAAAGTCTGCTTTAGAGCAAGAAGCACGCTCTTGCTTTCTAGAGTCTCTAATACAGCAGGAAACGTGAGTGTGCTCAGAAGAAAAGAACAGTGTTTCCTATACATACGGACCATATCTAGTTCAACTCTGCTTGAAATTGATACAAAGCAAAGGTCCTCTAACATCCAATGCTTGTCAATTTAGATGAGAAACGTGTGAGTTTTGTGAACGATGTAGTTCGTTTGAGCTGTAAAGTAACTGCCCTTACCTGAAACGAAATCTTGCTTGTAGGAAGACTCAGAGCCTTGGATTTAACTCCCTTTCTGAAGTGAAACACACAGCAGAGTTCTCATCCATTGATCACACTCTGCTTTAGAGCAAGAAGAACGCTCTTGCTTTCTAGATTCTCTAATACAGCAGGAACCGTGAGTGTGCTGAGAAAAAAGAACGGTGTTTGCTCCACATACGGACCACATCTGGTCCAACTCTGCTTCTGAAATTGATACAAAGCACAGGTCCTCTAATATCCAATGCTTGTCATTTAAGATGAGAAACGTGTGAGCTTCGTGAACGATGTAGTTCGTTTGAGCTGAAAAGTGACTGCCCTTACCTGAAACGAAGTCTTGCTTGTAGGAAGACACAGAGCCTGGGATTTAACACCATTTGTGAATTTAAACACACAGCAGAATTCTCATCCATAGATCAAAGTCTGCTTTAGAGGAAGAAGCACGCTCTTGCTTTCTAGAGTCTATAATACAGCAGGAAACGTGAGTGTGCTCAGAAGAAAAGTACGGTGTTTCCTATACATACGGACCATATCTAGTTCAACTCTGCTTGAAATTGATACAAAGCAAAGGTCCTCTAACATCCAATGCTTGTCAATTTAGATGAGAAACGTGTGAGTTTTGTGAACGATGTAGTTCGTTTGAGCTGTAAAGTAACTGCCCTTACCTGAAACGAAATCTTGCTTGTAGGAAGACTCAGAGCCTTGGATTTAACACCCTTTCTGAAGTGAAACACACAGCAGAGTTCTCATCCATTGATCACACTCTGCTTTAGAGCAAGAAGAACGCTCTTGCTTTCTAGATTCTCTAATACAGCAGGAACCGTGAGTGTGCTGAGAAAAAAGAACGGTGTTTGCTACACATATGGACCATATCTAGTCCATCTGTGCTTCTGAAATTGACACAATACACAGGTCCTGTAACATCCAATGCTTGTCATTTCTGATGAGAAACGTGTGAGCTTCGTGAACGATGTAGTTCGTTTGAGCTGAAAAGTGACTGCCCTTACCTGAAACGAAGTAGTGCTTGTAGGCAGACACAGAACCAGGGATTTAATTCCATTTCTGAAGGGAAACACACAGCAGAGTTCTCATCCATAGATCACACTCTGCTTTAGAGCAAGTAGCAAGCTCTTGCTTTCTAGATTCTCTAATACAGCAGGAAATTTGCGTGCGCTGAGAAGAAAAGAACGGTGTTTCCTACACATAAGGACCATATCTAGTCCAACACTTCTTCTGAAACAGAAACTAACCACAGGTCCTCTAACATCAAATGCTTGGCAGTAAAGATGAGAAACGTGTGAGCTTCGTGAACAATGTAGTTCATTTGAGCTGTAAAGTAACTGCCCTTACCTGAAACCAATTCTTAATTGTATGAAGACTCAGAGACTGGGATTTAACTCCATTTCTGAAGTGAAACAAACATCAGAGTTCTCATCCAAAGATCACACTCTGTTTTAGAGAAAGAAGCACACTCTTGCTTTCTAGATTCTCCAAGACAGGAGGAAACGTGAGTGTGCTGAGAAAAAAAGACCGGTGTTTGCTACACATACGGACCACATCTGGTCCAACTCTGCTTCTGAAATTGACACAATACACAGGTCCTGTAACATCCAATGCTTGTCATTTAAGATGAGAAATGTGTGAGCTTCGTGAACGATGTAGTTCGTTTGAGCTGAAAAGTGACTGCCCTTACCTGAAACGAAGTCTTGCTTGTAGGAATACACAGAGCCTGGGATTTAACTCCATTTGTGAATTTAAACACAGAGCAGAGTTCACATCCATAGATCAAGTCTGCTTTAGAGCAAGAAGCACGCTCTTGCTTTCTAGAGTCTATAATACAGCAGGAAACGTGAGTGTGCTCAGAAGAATAGAATGGTGTTTCCTACACATAAGGACCATATCTAGTCCAACTCTGCTTCTGAAACTGTTACAAAGCACTGGTCCTCTAACACCCAATGCTTGGCAGTTAAGATGGGAAACGTGTGAGCTTCGTGAACGATGTATTTCCTTTGCACTGAAAAGTGACTGCCCTTACTTGAAACGAAGTCTTGCTTGTAGGAAGACACAGAGCCTGAGATTTAACTCCATTTGTGAATTTAAATACACAGCAGAGTTCTCATCCATAGATCAAAGTCTCCTTTAGAGCAAGAAGCACGCTCTTGCTTTCTAGTGTCTCTAATACAGCAGGAAACGTGAGTGTGCTCAGAAGAAAAGAACGGTGTTTCCTATACATACGGACCATATCTAGTTCAACTCTGCTTGAAATTGATACAAAGCAAAGGTCCTCTAACATCCAATCCTTGTCAATTTAGATGAGAAACATGTGAGTTTTGTGAACGATGTAGTTCGTTTGAGCTGTAAAGTAACTGCCCTTACCTGAAACGAAATCTTGCTTGTAGGAAGACTCAGAGCCTTGGATTTAACTCCCTTTCTGAAGTGAAACACACAGCAGAGTTCTCATCCATTGATCACACTCTGCTTTAGAGCAAGAAGAACGCTCTTGAATTCTAGATTCTCTAATACAGCAGGAAACGTGAGTGTGCTGAGAAAAAAGAATGGTGTTTGCTACACATATGGACCATATCTAGTCCAACTGTGCTTCTGAAATTAACACAATACACAGGTCCTGTAACATACAATGCTTGTCATTTCTGATGAGAAACGTGTGAGCTTTGTGAACGATGTAGTTCGTTTGAGCTGAAAAGTGACTGCCCTTACCTGAAAAGAAGTCTTGCTTGTAGGAAGACAGAGAGCCTGGGATTTAACACCATTTGTGAATTTAAACACACAGCAGAGTTCTCATCCATAGATCAAAGTCTGCTTTAGAGCAAGAAGCACGCTCTTGCTTTCTAGAGTCTCTAATACAGCAGGAAACGTTAGTGTGCTCAAAAGAAAAGTACGGTGTTTCCTATACATACGGACCATATCTAGTTCAACTCTGCTTGAAATTGATACAAAGCAAAGGTCCTCTAACATCCAATGCTTGTCAATTTAGATGAGAAACGTGTGAGTTTTGTGAACGATGTAGTTCGTTTGAGCTGTAAAGTAACTGCCCTTACCTGAAACGAAATCTTGCTCGTAGGAAGACTCAGAGCCTTGGATTTAACTCCCTTTCTGAAGTGAAACACACAGCAGAGTTCTCATCCATTGATCACACTCTGCTTTAGAGCAAGAAGAACGCTCTTGCTTTCTAGATTCTCTAATACAGCAGGAACCGTGAGTGTGCTGAGAAAAAAGAACGGTGTTTACTACACATATGGACCATATCTAGTCCATCTGTGCTTCTGAAATTGACACAATACACAGGTCCTGTAACATCCAATGCTTGTCATTTCAGATGAGAAACGTGTGAGCTTCATGAACGATGTAGTTCGTTTTAGCTGAAAAGTGACTGCCCTTACCTGAAACGAAGTCTTGCTTGTAGGAAGTCTCAGAACCTGAGATTTAACTCGATTTCTGAAGTGAAACACAAAACACAGTTCTCATCCATTGATCACACTCTGCTTTAGAACAAGAAGCACGCTCTTGCTTTCTAGATTCTCTAAGGCAGAAGGAAACGTGAGTGTGCTGAGGACAAAAGAACGGTGTTTGCTACACATAAGGACCACATCTGGTCCAACTCTGCTTCTGAAATTGATACAAAGCACAGGTCCTCTAACATCCAATGCTTGTCATTTAAGATGAGAAACGTGTGAGCTTTGTGAACGATGTAGTTCGTTTGAGCTGAAAAGTGACTGCCCTTACGTGAAACGAAGGAGTGCTTGTAGGCAGACACAGAGCCTGGGATTTAATTCCATTTCTGAAGGGAAACACACAGCAGAGTTCTCATCCATAGATCACACTCTGCTTTAGAGCAAGAAGCAAGCTCTTCCTTTCTAGATTCTCTAATGCAGCAGGAAACGTTAGTGCGCTGAGAACAAAAGTACGGTGTTTGCTACACATACGGACCATATCTAGTCCAACTCTGCTTCTGAAACAGAAACTAACCACAGGTCCTCTAACATCCAATGCTTGTCATTTAAGATGAGAAACGTGTGAGCTTCGTGAACGATGTAGTACATTTGAGCTGTAAAGTAACTGCCCTTACCTGAAACCAATTCTTAATAGTAGGAAGACTCAGAGCCTGGTATTTAACTCCATTTCTGAAGTAAAACAAACATCAGAGTTCTCATCCAAAGATCACACTCTGCTTTAGAGAAAGAAGCACACTCTTGCTTTCTAGATTCTCCAAGAGAGGAGGAAACGTGAGTGTGCTGAGAAAAAAAGAACCGAGTTTGCTACACATACGGACAATATCTAATCCAACTCTGCTTCTGAAACTGATACAAAACACTGGTCCTCTAACATCCAATGCTTGGCAGTTAAGATGGGAAACTTGTTAGCTTCGTAAACGATGTAGTTCTTTTGAGCTGAAAAGTGACTGCCCTTACCTGAAACGAAGTCTTGCTTGTAGGAAGACACAGAGCCTGGGATTTAACACCATTTGTGAATTTAAACACAGAGCAGAATTCTCATCCATAGATCAAAGTCTGCTTTAGAGGAAGAAGCACACTCTTGCTTTCTAGAGTCTATAATACAGCAGGAAACGTAAGTGTGCTCAGAAGAAAAGAACGGTGTTTCCTACACATAAGGACCATATCTAGTCCAACTCTGCTTCTGAAACTGATACAAAGCACTGGTCCTCTAACATCCAATGCTTGTCATTTCAGATGAGAAACGTGTGAGCTTCATGAACGATGTAGTTCGTTTTAGCTGAAAAGTGACTGCCCTTACCTGAAACGAGGTCTTGCTTGTAGGAAGTCTCAGAACCTGAGATTTAACTCCATTTCTGAAGTGAAACACAAAACACAGTTCTCATCCATTGATCACACTCTGCTTTAGAGCAAGAAGCACGCTCTTGCTTTCTAGATTCTCTAAGGCAGAAGGAAACGTGAGTGTGCTGAGAACAAAAGAACAGTGTTTGCTACACATACGGACCACATCTGGTCCAACTCTGCTTCTGAATTTGATACAAAGCACAGGTCCTCTAACATCCAATGCTTGTCATTTAAGATGAGAAACGTGTGAGCTTCGTGAACGATGTATTTCCTTTGCACTGAAAAGTGACTGCCCTTTCTTGAAACGAAGTCTTGCTTGTAGGAAGACACAGAGCCTGAGATTTAACTCCATTTGTGAATTAAAACACACAGCAGAGTTCTCATCCATAGATCAAAGTCTGCTTTAGAGCAAGAAGCACGCTCTTGCTTTCTAGAGTCTCTAATACAGCAGGAAACGTGAGTGTGCTCAGAAGAAAAGAACGGTGTTTCCTATACATACGGACCATATCTAGTTCAACTCTGCTTGAAATTGATACAAAGCAAAGGTCCTCTAACATCCAATGCTTGTCAATTTAGATGAGAAACGTGTGAGCTTCGTGAACGATGTAGTTCGTTTGAGCTGAAAAGTGACTGCCCTTACGTGAAACGAAGGAGTGCTTGTAGGCAGACACAGAGCCTGGGATTTAATTCCATTTCTGAAGGGAAACACACAGCAGAGTTCTCATCCATAGATCACACTCTGCTTTAGAGCAAGAAGCAAGCTCTTCCTTTCTAGATTCTCTAATACAGCAGGAAACGTGAGTGCGCTGAGAACAAAAGTACGGTGTTTGCTACACATACGGACCATATCTAGTCCAACTCTGCTTCTGAAACAGAAACTAACCCCATGTCCTCTAACATCCAATGCTTGTCATTTAAGATGAGAAACGTGTGAGCTTCGTGAACGACGTAGTACATTTGAGCTGTAAGTAACTGCCCTTACCTGAAACCAATTCTTAATAGTAGGAAGACTCAGAGCCTGGTATTTAACTCCATTTCTGAAGTGAAACAAACATCAGAGTTCTCATCCAAAGATCACACTCTGCTTTAGAGAAAGAAGCACACTCTTGCTTTCTAGATTCTCCAAGACAGGAGGAAACGTGAGTGTGCTGAGAAAAAAAGACGGGTGTTTGCTACACATACGGACCACATCTGGTCCAACTCTGCTTCTGAAATTGACACAATACACAGGTCCTGTAACATCCAATGCTTGTCATTTAAGATGAGAAACGTGTGAGCTTCGTGAACGATGTAGTTCGTTTGAGCTGAAAAGTGACTGCCCTTACCTGAAACGAAGTCTTGCTTGCAGGAATACACAGAGCCTGGGATTTAACTCCATTTGTGAATTTAAACACAGAGCAGAGTTCACATCCCTAGATCAAGTCTGCTTTAGAGCAAGAAGCACGCTCTTGCTTTCTAGAGTCTATAATACAGCAGGAAACGTGAGTGTGCTCAGAAGAAAAGAATGGTGTTTCCTACACATAAGGACCATATCTAGTCCAACTCTGCTTCTGAAACTGTTACAAAGCACTGGTCCTCTAACACCCAATGCTTTTCAATTTAGATAAGAAACGTGTGAGTTTTGTGAACGATGTAGTTTGTTTGAGCTGTAAAGTAACTGCCCTTACCTGAAACGAAATCTTGCTTGTAGGAAGACTCAGAGCCTTGGATTTAACTCCCTTTCTGAAGTGAAACACACAGCAGAGTTCTCATCCATTGATCACACTCTGCTTTAGAGCAAGAAGAACGCTCTTGAATTCTAGATTCTCTAATACAGCAGGAAACGTGAGTGTGCTGAGAAAAAAGAACGGTGTTTGCTACACATATGGACCATATCTAGTCCAAATGTGCTTCTGAAATTGACACAATACACAGGTCCTGTGACATCCAATGCTTGTCATTTAAGATGAGAAACGTGTGAGCTTCGTGAACGATGTAGTTCGTTTGAGCTGAAAAGTGACTGCCCTTACCTGAAACGAAGTCTTGCTTGTAGGAAGTCTCAGAGCCTGGGATTTAACTCCATTTCTGAAGTGAAACACAAAACACAGTTCTCATCCATTGATCACACTCTGCTTTAGAGCAAGAAGCACGCTCTTGCTTTCTAGATTCTCTAAGGCAGAAGGAAACGTGAGTGTGCTGAGAACAAAAGAACGGTGTTTGCTACACATACGGACCACATCTGGTCCAACTCTGCTTCTGAAATTGATACAAAGCACAGGTCCTCTAACATCAAATGCTTGTCATTTAAGATGAGAAACGTGTGAGCTTTGTGAACGATGTAGTTCGTTTGAGCTGAAAAGTGACTGCCCTTACGTGAAACGAAGGAGTGCTTGTAGGCAGACACAGAGCCTGGGATTTAATTCCATTTCTGAAGGGAAACACACAGCAGAGTTCTCATCCATAGATCACACTCTGCTTTAGAGCAAGAAGCAAGCTCTTCCTTTCTAGATTCTCTAATACAGCAGGAAACGTGAGTGCGCTGAGAACAAAAGTACGGTGTTTGCTACACATACGGACCATATCTAGTCCAACTCTGCTTCTGAAACAGAAACTAACTACAGGTCCTCTAACATCCAATGCTTGTCATTTAAGATGAGAAACGTGTGAGCTTCGTGAACGATGTAGTACATTTGAGCTGTAAAGTAACTGCCCTTACCTGAAACCAATTCTTAATAGTAGGAAGACTCAGAGCCTGGTATTTAACTCCATTTCTGAAGTGAAACAAACATCAGAGTTCTCATCCAAAGATCACACTCTGCTTTAGAGAAAGAAGCACACTCTTGCTTTCTAGATTCTCCAAGAGAGGAGGAAACGTGAGTGTGCTGAGAAAAAAAGAACCGTGTTTGCTACACATACGAACAATATCTAATCCAACTCTGCTTCTGAAACTGATACAAAACACTGGTCCTCTAACATCCAATGCTTGGCAGTTAAGATGGGAAACTTGTTAGCTTCGTAAACGATGTAGTTCTTTTGAGCTGAAAAGTGACTGCCCTTACCTGAAATGAAGTCTTGCTTGTAGGAAGACACAGAGCCTGGGATTTAACACCATTTGTGAATTTAAACACACAGCAGAATTCTCATCCATAGATCAAAGTCTGCTTTAGAGGAAGAAGCACGCTCTTGCTTTCTAGAGTCTATAATACAGCAGGAAACGTGAGTGTGCTCAGAAGAAAAGAACGGTGTTTCCTATACATACGGACCATATCTAGTTAAACTCTGCTTGAAATTGATACAAAGCAAAGGTCCTCTAACATCCAATGCTTGTCAATTTAGATGAGAAACGTGTGAGTTTTGTGAACGATGTAGTTCGTTTGAGCTGTAAAGTAACTGCCCTTACCTGAAACGAAATCTTGCTCGTAGGAAGACTCAGAGCCTTGGATTTAACTCCCTTTCTGAAGTGAAACACACAGCAGAGTTCTCATCCATTGATCACACTCTGCTTTAGAGCAAGAAGAACGCTCTTGCTTTCTAGATTCTCTAATACAGCAGGAACCGTGAGTGTGCTGAGAAAAAAGAACGGTGTTTGCTACACATATGGACCATATCTAGTCCATCTGTGCTTCTGAAATTGACACAATACACAGGTCCTGTAACATCCAATGCTTGTCATTTCTGATGAGAAACGTGTGAGCTTCGTGAACGATGTAGTTCGTTTGAGCTGAAAAGTGACTGCCCTTGCCTGAAACGAAGTAGTGCTTGTAGGCAGACACAGAACCTGGGATTTAATTCCATTTCTGAAGGGAAACACACAGCAGAGTTCTCATCCATAGATCACACTCTGCTTTAGAGCAAGTAGCAAGCTCTTGCTTTCTAGATTCTCTAATACAGCAGGAAACTTGCGTGCGCTGAGAAGAAAAGAACGGTGTTTCCTACACATAAGGACCATATCTAGTCCAACTCTTCTTCTGAAACAGAAACTAACCACAGGTTCTCTAACATCAAATGCTTGGCAGTAAAGATGAGAAACGTGTGAGCTTCGTGAACAATGTAGTTCATTTGAGCTGTAAAGTAACTGCCCTTACCTGAAACCAATTCTTAATTGTAGGAAGACTCAGAGACTGGGATTTAACTCCATTTCTGAAGTGAAACAAACATCAGAGTTCTCATCCAAAGATCATACTCTGTTTTAGAGAAAGAAGCACACTCTTGCTTTCTAGATTCTCCAAGACAGGAGGAAACGTGAGTGTGCTGAGAAAAAAAGACCGGTGTTTGCTACACATACGGACCACATCTGGTCCAACTCTGCTTCTGAAATTGACACAATACACAGGTCCTGTAACATCCAATGCTTGTCATTTAAGATGAGAAACGTGTGAGCTTCGTGAACGATGTATTTCCTTTGCACTGAAAAGTGACTGCCCTTACTTGAAACGAAGTCTTGCTTGTAGGAAGACACAGAGCCTGAGATTTAACTCCATTTGTGAATTTAAATACACAGCAGAGTTCTCATCCATAGATCAAAGTCTCCTTTAGAGCAAGAAGCACGCTCTTGCTTTCTAGAGTTTCTAATACAGCAGGAATCGTGAGTGTGCTCAGAAGAAAAGAACGGTGTTTCCTATACATACGGACCATATCTAGTTCAACTCTGCTTGAAATTGATACAAAGCAAAGGTCCTCTAACATCCAATGCTTGTCAATTTAGATGAGAAACGTGTGAGTTTTGTGAACGATGTAGTTCGTTTGAGCTGTAAAGTAACTGCCCTTACCTGAAACGAAATCTTGCTTGTAGGAAGACTCAGAGACTTGGATTTAACTCCCTTTCTGAAGTGAAACACACAGCAGAGTTCTCATCCATTGATCACACTCTGCTTTAGAGCAAGAAGAACGCTCTTGAATTCTAGATTCTCTAATACAGCAGGAAACGTGAGTGTGCTGAGAAAAAAGAATGATGTTTGCTACACATATGGACCATATCTAGTCCAACTGTGCTTCTGAAATTAACACAATACACAGGTCCTGTAACATCCAATGCTTGTCATTTCTGATGAGAAACGTGTGAGCTTTGTGAACAATGTAGTTCGTTTGAGCTGAAAAGTGACTGCCCTTACCTGAAACGAAGTCTTGCTTGTAGGAAGACACAGAGCCTGGGATTTAACACCATTTGTGAATTGAAACACACAGCAGAGTTCTCATCCATAGATCAAAGTCTGCTTTAGAGCAAGAAGCACGCTCTTGCTTTCTAGAGTCTCTAATACAGCAGGAAACGTGAGTGTGCTCAGAAGAAAAGTACGGTGTTTCCTATACATACGGACCATATCTAGTTCAACTCTGCTTGAAATTGATACAAAGCAAAGGTCCTCTAACATCCAATGCTTGTCCTTTTAGATGAGAAACGTGTGAGTTTTGTGAACGATGTAGTTCGTTTGAGCTGTAAAGTAACTGCCCTTACCTGAAACGAAATCTTGCTCGTAGGAAGACTCAGAGCCTTGGATTTAACTCCCTTTCTGAAGTGAAACACACAGCAGAGTTCTCATCCATTGATCACACTCTGCTTTAGAGCAAGAAGAACGCTCTTGCTTTCTAGATTCTCTAATACAGCAGGAACCGTGAGTGTGCTGAGAAAAAAGAACGGTGTTTGCTACACATATGGACCATATCTAGTCCATCTGTGCTTCTGAAATTGACACAATACACAGGTCCTGTAACATCCAATGCTTGGCATTTCAGATGAGAAACGTGTGAGCTTCATGAACGATGTAGTTCGTTTTAGCTGAAAAGTGACTGCCCTTACCTGAAACGAAGTCTTGCTTGTAGGAAGTCTCAGAACCTGAGATTTAACTCCATTTCTGAAGTGAAACACAAAACACAGTTCTCATCCATTGATCACACTCTGCTTTAGAACAAGAAGCACGCCCTTGCTTTCTAGATTCTCTAAGGCAGAAGGAAATGTGAGTGTGCTGAGAACAAAAGATCGGTGTTTGCTACACATACGGACCACATCTGGTCCAACTCTGCTTCTGAATTGATACAAAGCACAGGTCCTCTAACATCCAATGCTTGTCATTTAAGATGAGAAACGTGTGAGCTTTGTGAACGATGTAGTTCGTTTGAGCTGAAAAGTGACTGCCCTTACGTGAAACGAAGGAGTGCTTGTAGGCAGACACAGAGCCTGGGATTTAATTCCATTTCTGAAGGGAAACACACAGCAGAGTTCTCATCCATAGATCACACTCTGCTTTAGAGCAAGAAGCAAGCTCTTCCTTTCTAGATTCTCTAATACAGCAGGAAACGTGAGTGCGCTGAGAACAAAAGTACGGTGTTTGCTACACATACGGACCATATCTAGTCCAACTCTGCTTCTGAAACAGAAACTAACCACAGGTCCTCTAACATCCAATGCTTGTCATTTAAGATGAGAAACGTGTGAGCTTCGTGAACGATGTAGTACATTTGAGCTGTAAAGTAACTGCCCTTACCTGAAACCAATTCTTAATAGTAGGAAGACTCAGAGCCTGGTATTTAACTCCATTTCTGAAGTAAAACAAACATCAGAGTTCTCATCCAAAGATCACACTCTGCTTTAGAGAAAGAAGCACACTCTTGCTTTCTAGATTCTCCAAGAGAGGAGGAAACGTGAGTGTGCTGAGAAAAAAAGAACCGAGTTTGCTACACATACGGACAATATCTAATCCAACTCTGCTTCTGAAACTGATACAAAACACTGGTCCTCTAACATCCAATGCTTGGCAGTTAAGATGGGAAACTTGTTAGCTTCGTAAACGATGTAGTTCTTTTGAGCTGAAAAGTGACTGCCCTTACCTGAAACGAAGTCTTGCTTGTAGGAAGACACAGAGCCTGGGATTTAACACCATTTGTGAATTTAAACACACAGCAGAATTCTCATCCATAGATCAAAGTCTGCTTTAGAGGAAGAAGCACGCTCTTGCTTTCTAGAGTCTATAATACAGCAGGAAACGTGAGTGTGCTCAGAAGAAAAGAACGGTGTTTCCTACACATAAGGACCATATCTAGTCCAACTCTGCTTCTGAAACTGATACAAAGCACTGGTCCTCTAACATCCAATGCTTGGCAGTTAAGATGGGAAAGGTGTGAGCTTCGTGAACGATGTATTTCCTTTGCACTGAAAAGTGACTGCCCTTTCTTGAAACGAAGTCTTGCTTGTAGGAAGACACAGAGCCTGAGATTTAACTCCATTTGTGAATTGAAACACACAGCAGAGTTCTCATCCATAGATCAAAGTCTGCTTTAGAGCAAGAAGCACGCTCTTGCTTTCTAGAGTCTCTAATACAGCAGGAAACGTGAGTGTGCTCAGAAGAAAAGAACGGTGTTTCCTATACATACGGACCATATCTAGTTCAACTCTGCTTGAAATTAATACAAAGCAAAGGTCCTCTAACATCCAATGCTTGTCAATTTAGATGAGAAACGTGTGAGTTTTGTGAACGATGTAGTCCGTTTGAGCTGTAAAGTAACTGCCCTTACCTGAAACGAAATCTTGCTCGTAGGAAGACTCAGAGCCTTGGATTTAACTCCCTTTCTGAAGGGAAACACACAGCAGAGTTCACATCCATTGATCACACTCTGCTTTAGAGCAAGAAGAACGCTCTTGCTTTCTAGATTCTCTAATACACCAGGAACCGTTAGTGTGCTGAGAAAAAAGAACGGTGTTTGCTACACATATGGACCATATCTAGTCCATCTGTGCTTCTGAAATTGACACAATACACAGGTCCTGTAACATCCAGTGCTTGTCATTTCTGATAAGAAACGTGTGAGCTTCGTGAACGATGTAGTTCGTTTGAGCTGAAAAGTGACTGCCCTTACCTGAAACGAAGTAGTGCTTGTAGGCAGACAAAGAACCTGGGATTTAATTCCATTTCTGAAGGGAAACACACGGCAGAGTTCTCATCCATAGATCACACTCTACTTTAGAGCAAGTAGCAAGCTCTTGCTTTCTAGATTCTCTAATACAGCAGGAAACTTGCGCGCGCTGAGAAGAAAAGAACGGTGTTTCCTACACATAAGGACCATATCTAGTCCAACTCTTCTTCTGAAACAGAAACTAACCACAGGTCCTCTACCATCAAATGCTTGGCAGTAAAGATGAGAAACGTGTGAGCTTCGTGAACAATGTAGTTCATTTGAGCTGTAAGTAACTGCCCTTACCTGAAACGAAATCTTGCTTGTAGGAAGACTCAGAGCCTTGGATTTAACTCCCTTTCTGAAGTGAAACACACAGCAGAGTTCTCATCCATTGATCACACTCTGCTTTAGAGCAAGAAGAACGCTCTTGAATTCTAGATTCTCTAATACAGCAGGAAACGTGAGTGTGCTGAGAAAAAAGAATGGTGTTTGCTACACATATGGACCATATCTAGTCCAACTGTGCTTCTGAAATTAACACAATACACAGGTCCTGTAACATCCAATGCTTGGCATTTCAGATGAGAAACGTGTGAGCTTTGTGAACAATGTAGTTCGTTTGAGCTGAAAATTGACTGCCCTTACCTGAAACGAAGTCTTGCTTGTAGGAAGTCTCAGAACCTGAGATTTAACTCCATTTCTGAAGTGAAACACAAAACACAGTTCTCATCCATTGATCACACTCTGCTTTAGAACAAGAAGCACGCCCTTGCTTTCTAGATTCTCTAAGGCAGAAGGAAATGTGAGTGTGCTGAGAACAAAAGATCGGTGTTTGCTACACATACGGACCACATCTGGTCCAACTCTGCTTCTGAATTGATACAAAGCACAGGTCCTCTAACATCCAATGCTTGTCATTTAAGATGAGAAACGTGTGAGCTTTGTGAACGATGTAGTTCGTTTGAGCTGAAAAGTGACTGCCCTTACGTGAAACGAAGGAGTGCTTGTAGGCAGACACAGAGCCTGGGATTTAATTCCATTTCTGAAGGGAAACACACAGCAGAGTTCTCATCCATAGATCACACTCTGCTTTAGAGCAAGAAGCAAGCTCTTCCTTTCTAGATTCTCTAATACAGCAGGAAACGTGAGTGCGCTGAGAACAAAAGTACGGTGTTTGCTACACATACGGACCATATCTAGTCCAACTCTGCTTCTGAAACAGAAACTAACCACAGGTCCTCTAACATCCAATGCTTGTCATTTAAGATGAGAAACGTGTGAGCTTCGTGAACGATGTAGTACATTTGAGCTGTAAAGTAACTGCCCTTACCTGAAACCAATTCTTAATAGTAGGAAGACTCAGAGCCTGGTATTAAACTCCATTTCTGAAGTAAAACAAACATCAGAGTTCTCATCCAAAGATCACACTCTGCTTTAGAGAAAGAAGCACACTCTTGCTTTCTAGATTCTCCAAGAGAGGAGGAAACGTGAGTGTGCTGAGAAAAAAAGAACCGAGTTTGCTACACATACGGACAATATCTAATCCAACTCTGCTTCTGAAACTGATACAAAACACTGGTCCTCTAACATCCAATGCTTGGCAGTTAAGATGGGAAACTTGTTAGCTTCGTAAACGATGTAGTTCTTTTGAGCTGAAAAGTGACTGCCCTTACCTGAAACGAAGTCTTGCTTGTAGGAAGACACAGAGCCTGGGATTTAACACCATTTGTGAATTTAAACACACAGCAGAATTCTCATCCATAGATCAAAGTCTGCTTTAGAGGAAGAAGCACGCTCTTGCTTTCTAGAGTCTATAATACAGCAGGAAACGTGAGTGTGCTCAGAAGAAAAGAACGGTGTTTCCTATACATACGGACCATATCTAGTTAAACTCTGCTTGAAATTGATACAAAGCAAAGGTCCTCTAACATCCAATGCTTGTCAATTTAGATGAGAAACGTGTGAGTTTTGTGAACGATGTAGTTCGTTTGAGCTGTAAAGTAACTGCCCTTACCTGAAACGAAATCTTGCTCGTAGGAAGACTCAGAGCCTTGGATTTAACTCCCTTTCTGAAGTGAAACACACAGCAGAGTTCTCATCCATTGATCACACTCTTCTTTAGAGCAAGAAGCACGCTCTTGCTTTCTAGATTCTCTAAGGCAGAAGGAAACGTGAGTGTGCTGAGAACAAAAGAACGGTGTTTGCTACACATACGGACCACATCTGGTCCAACTCTGCTTCTGAAATTGATACAAAGCACAGGTCCTCTAACATCAAATGCTTGTCATTTAAGATGAGAAACTTGTGAGATTTGTGAACGATGTAGTTCGTTTGAGCTGAAAAGTGACTGCCCTTACGTGAAACGAAGGAGTGCTTGTAGGCAGACACAGAGCCTGGGATTTAATTCCATTTCTGAAGGGAAACACACAGCAGAGTTCTCATCCATAGATCACACTCTGCTTTAGAGCAAGAAGCAAGCTCTTCCTTTCTAGATTCTCTAATACAGCAGGAAACGTGAGTGCACTGAGAACAAAAGTACGGTGTTTACTACACAAACGGACCATATCTAGACCAACTCTGCTTCTGAAACTGATACAAAGCACTGGTCCTCTAATATCCCATGCTTGGCAGTTAAGATGGGAAACGTGTGAGCTTCGTGAACGATGTATTTCCTTTGCACTGAAAAGTGACTGCCCTTTCTTGAAACGAAGTCTTGCTTGTAGGAAGACACAGAGCCTGAGATTTAACTCCATTTGTCAATTGAAACACACAGCAGAGTTCTCATCCATAGATCAAAGTCTGCTTTAGAGCAAGAAGCACGCTCTTGCTTTCTAGAGTCTCTAATACAGCAGGAAACGTGAGTGTGCTCAGAAGAAAAGAACGGTGTTTCCTATACATACGGACCATATCTAGTTCAACTCTGCTTGAAATTGATACAAAGCAAAGGTCCTCTAACATCGAATGCTTGTCAATTTACATGAGAAACGTGTGAGTTTTGTGAACGATGTAGTTCATTTGAGCTGTAAAGTAACTGCCCTTACCTGAAATGAAATCTTGCTCGTAGGAAGACTCAGAGCCTTGGATTTAACTCCCTTTCTGAAGGGAAACACAAAGCAGAGTTCTCATCCATTGATCACACTCTGCTTTAGAGCAAGAAGAACGCTCTTGCTTTCTAGATTCTCTAATACAGCAGGAACCGTGAGTGTGCTGAGAAAAAAGAACGGTGTTTACTACACATATGGACCATATCTAGTCCATCTGTGCTTCTGAAATTGACACAATACACAGGTCCTGTAACATCCAATGCTTGTCATTTCTGATGAGAAACGTGTGAGCTTCGTGAACGATGTAGTTCGTTTTAGCTGAAAAGTGACTGCCCTTACCTGAAACGAAGTCTTGCTTGTAGGAAGTCTCAGAGCCTGAGATTTAACTCCATTTCTGAAGTGAAACACAAAACACAGTTCTCATCCATTGATCACACTCTGCTTTAGAGCAAGAAGCACGCTCTTGCTTTCTAGATTCTCTAAGGCAGAAGGAAACGTGAGTGTGCTGAGAACAAAAGAACGGTGTTTGCTATACATACGGACCACATCTGGTCCAACTCTGCTTCTGAAATTGATACAAAGCACAGGTCCTCTAACATCCAATGCTTGTCATTTAAGATGAGAAACGTGTGAGCTTCGTGAACGATGTAGTTCGTTTGAGCTGAAAAGTGACTGCCCTTACCTGAAACGAACTCTTGCTTGTAGGAAGACACAGAGCCTGGGATTTAACACCATTTGTGAACTTAAACACACAGCAGAATTCTCATCCATAGATCAAACTCTGCTTTAGAGCAAGAAGCACGCTCTTGCTTTCTAGAGTCTCTAATACAGCAGGAAATGTGAGTGTGCTCAGAAGAAAAGAACGGTGTTTCCTATACATACGGACCATATCTAGTTCAACTCTGCTTGAAATTGATACAAAGCAAAGGTCCTCTAACATCCAATGCTTGTCAATTTAGATGAGAAACATGAGAGTTTTGTGAACGATGTAGTTCGTTTGAGCTGTAAAGTAACTGCCCTTACCTGAAACGAAATCTTGCTTGTAGGAAGACTCAGAGCCTTGGATTTAACTCCCTTTCTGAAGGGAAACACACAGCAGAGTTCTCATCCATTGATCACACTCTGCTTTAGAGCAAGAAGAACGCTCTTGAATTCTAGATTCTCTAATACAGCAGGAAACGTGAGTGTGCTGAGAAAAATGAACGGTGTTTGCTACACATATGGACCATATCTAGTCCAACTGTGCTTCTGAAATTGACACAATATACAGGTCCTGTAACATCCAATGCTTGTCATTTAAGATGAGAAACGTGTGAGCTTCGTGAACGATGTAGTTCGTTTGAGCTGAAAAGTGACTGCCCTTACCTGAAACGAAGTCTTGCTTGTAGGAAGTCTCAGAGCCTGGGATTTAACTCCATTTCTGAAGTGAAACACAAAACACAATTCTCATCCATTGATCACACTCTGCTTTAGAGCAAGAAGCACGCTCTTGCTTTCTAGACTCTCTAAGGCAGAAGGAAACGTGAGTGTGCTGAGAAAAAAGAACGGTGTTTGCTACACATACGGACCACATCTGGTCCAACTCTGCTTCTGAAATTGATACAAAGCACAGGTCCTCTAACATCCAATGCTTGTCATTTAAGATGAGAAACGTGTGAGCTTTGTGAACGATGTAGTTTTTTTGAGCTGAAAAGTGACTGCCCTTACGTGAAACGATGGAGTGCTTGCAGGCAGACACACAGCCTGGGATTTAATTCCATTTCTGAAGGGAAACACACAGCAGAGTTCTCATCCATAGATCACACTCTGCTTTAGAGCAAGAAGCAAGCTCTTCCTTTCTAGATTCTCTAATACAGCAGGAAACGTGAGTGCGCTGAGAACAAAAGTACGGTGTTTGCTACACATACGGACCATATCTAGTCCAACTCTGCTTCTGAAACAGAAACTAACCACAGGTCCTCTAACATCCAATGCTTGTCATTTAAGTTGAGAAACGTGTGAGCTTCGTGAACGATGTAGTACATTTGAGCTGTAAAGTAACTGCCCTTACCTGAAACCAATTCTTAATAGTAGGAAGACTCAGAGCCTGGTATTTAACTCCATTTCTGAAGTGAAACAAACATCAGAGTTCTCATCCAAAGATCACACTCTGCTTTAGAGAAAGAAGCACACTCTTGCTTTCTAGATTCTCCAAGAGAGGAGGAAACGTGAGTGTGCTGAGAAAAAAAGAACCGTGTTTGCTACACATACGGACAATATCTAATCCAACTCTGCTTCTGAAACTGATACAAAACACTGGTCCTCTAACATCCAATGCTTGGCAGTTAAGATGGGAAACTTGTTAGCTTCGTAAACGATGTAGTTCTTTTGAGCTGAAAAGTGACTGCCCTTACCTGAAACGAAGTCTTGCTTTTAGGAAGACACAGAGCCTGGGATTTAACACCATTTGTGAATTTAAACACACAGCAGAATTCTCATCCATAGATCAAAGTCTGCTTTAGAGGAAGAAGCACGCTCTTGCTTTCTAGAGTCTATAATACAGCAGGAAACGTGAGTGTGCTCAGAAGAAAAGAACGGTGTTTCCTATACATACGGACCATATCTAGTTCAACTCTGCTTGAAATTGATACAAAGCAAAGGTCCTCTAACATCCAATGCTTGTCAATTTAGATGAGAAACGTGTGAGTTTTGTGAACGATGTAGTTCGTTTGAGCTGTAAAGTAACTGCCCTTACCTGAAACGAAATCTTGCTCGTAGGAAGACTCAGAGCCTTGGATTTAACTCCCTTTCTGAAGTGAAACACACAGCAGAGTTCTCATCCATTGATCACACTCTGCTTTAGAGCAAGAAGAACGCTCTTGCTTTCTAGATTCTCTAATACAGCAGGAACCGTGAGTGTGCTGAGAAAAATGAACGGTGTTTGCTACACATATGGACCATATCTAGTAATCTGTGCTTCTGAAATTGACACAATACACAGGTCCTGTAACATCCAATGCTTGTCATTTAAGATGAGAAACGTGTGAGCTTCGTGAACGATGTAGTTCGTTTGAGCTGAAAAGTGACTGCCCTTACCTGAAACGAAGTCTTGCTTGTAGGAAGTCTCAGAGCCTGGGATTTAACTCCATTTCTGAAGTGAAACACAAAACACAATTCTCATCCATTGATCACACTCTGCTTTAGAGCAAGAAGCACGCTCTTGCTTTCTAGATTCTCTAAGGCAGAAGGAAACGTGAGTGTGCTGAGAACAAAAGAACGGTGTTTGCTACACATACGGACCACATCTGGTCCAACTCTGTTTCTGAAATTGATACAAAGCACAGGTCCTCTAACATCAAATGCTTGTCATTTAAGATGAGAAACGTGTGAGCTTTGTGAACGATGTAGTTCGTTTGAGCTGAAAAGTGACTGCCCTTACGTGAAACGAAGGAGTGCTTGTAGGCAGACACAGAGCCTGGGATTTAATTCCATTTCTGAAGGGAAACACACAGCAGAGTTCTCATCCATAGATCACACTCTGCTTTAGAGCAAGAAGCAAGCTCTTCCTTTCTAGATTCTCTAATACAGCAGGAAACGTGAGTGCGCTGAGAACAAAAGTACGGTGTTTGCTACACATACGGACCATATCTAGTCCAACTCTGCTTCTGAAACAGAAACTAACCACAGGTCCTCTAACATCCAATGCTTGTCATTTAAGATGAGAAACGTGTGAGCTTCGTGAACGATGTAGTACATTTGAGCTGTAAAGTAACTGCCCTTACCTGAAACCAATTCTTAATAGTAGGAAGACTCAGAGCCTGGTATTTAACTCCATTTCTGAAGTGAAACAAACATCAGAGTTCTCATCCAAAGATCACACTCTGCTTTAGAGAAAGAAGCACACTCTTGCTTTCTAGATTCTCCAAGAGAGGAGGAAACGTGAGTGTGCTGAGAAAAAAAGAACCGTGTTTGCTACACATACGGACAATATCTAATCCAACTCTGCTTCTGAAACTGATACAAAACACTGGTCCTCTAACATCCAATGCTTGGCAGTTAAGATGGGAAACTTGTTAGCTTCGTAAACGATGTAGTTCTTTTGAGCTGAAAAGTGACTGCCCTTACCTGAAACGAAGTCTTGCTTTTAGGAAGACACAGAGCCTGGGATTTAACACCATTTGTGAATTTAAACACACAGCAGAATTCTCATCCATAGATCAAAGTCTGCTTTAGAGGAAGAAGCACGCTCTTGCTTTCTAGAGTCTATAATACAGCAGGAAACGTGAGTGTGCTCAGAAGAAAAGAACGGTGTTTCCTATACATACGGACCATATCTAGTTCAACTCTGCTTGAAATTGATACAAAGCAAAGGTCCTCTAACATCCAATGCTTGTCAATTTAGATGAGAAACGTGTGAGTTTTGTGAACGATGTAGTTCGTTTGAGCTGTAAAGTAACTGCCCTTACCTGAAACGAAATCTTGCTCGTAGGAAGACTCAGAGCCTTGGATTTAACTCCCTTTCTGAAGTGAAACACACAGCAGAGTTCTCATCCATTGATCACACTCTGCTTTAGAGCAAGAAGAACGCTCTTGCTTTCTAGATTCTCTAATACAGCAGGAACCGTGAGTGTGCTGAGAAAAATGAACGGTGTTTGCTACACATATGGACCATATCTAGTAATCTGTGCTTCTGAAATTGACACAATACACAGGTCCTGTAACATCCAATGCTTGTCATTTAAGATGAGAAACGTGTGAGCTTCGTGAACGATGTAGTTCGTTTGAGCTGAAAAGTGACTGCCCTTACCTGAAACGAAGTCTTGCTTGTAGGAAGTCTCAGAGCCTGGGATTTAACTCCATTTCTGAAGTGAAACACAAAACACAATTCTCATCCATTGATCACACTCTGCTTTAGAGCAAGAAGCACGCTCTTGCTTTCTAGATTCTCTAAGGCAGAAGGAAACGTGAGTGTGCTGAGAACAAAAGAACGGTGTTTGCTACACATACGGACCACATCTGGTCCAACTCTGTTTCTGAAATTGATACAAAGCACAGGTCCTCTAACATCAAATGCTTGTCATTTAAGATGAGAAACGTGTGAGCTTTGTGAACGATGTAGTTCGTTTGAGCTGAAAAGTGACTGCCCTTACGTGAAACGAAGGAGTGCTTGTAGGCAGACACAGAGCCTGGGATTTAATTCCATTTCTGAAGGGAAACACACAGCAGAGTTCTCATCCATAGATCACACTCTGCTTTAGAGCAAGAAGCAAGCTCTTCCTTTCTAGATTCTCTAATACAGCAGGAAACGTGAGTGCGCTGAGAACAAAAGTACGGTGTTTGCTACACATACGGACCATATCTAGTCCAACTCTGCTTCTGAAACAGAAACTAACCACAGGTCCTCTAACATCCAATGCTTGTCATTTAAGATGAGAAACGTGTGAGCTTCGTGAACGATGTAGTACATTTGAGCTGTAAAGTAACTGCCCTTACCTGAAACCAATTCTTAATAGTAGGAAGACTCAGAGCCTGGTATTTAACTCCATTTCTGAAGTGAAACAAACATCAGAGTTCTCATCCAAAGATCACACTCTGCTTTAGAGAAAGAAGCACACTCTTGCTTTCTAGATTCTCCAAGAGAGGAGGAAACGTGAGTGTGCTGAGAAAAAAAGAACCGTGTTTGCTACACATACGGACAATATCTAATCCAACTCTGCTTCTGAAACTGATACAAAACACTGGTCCTCTAACATCCAATGCTTGGCAGTTAAGATGGGAAACTTGTTAGCTTCGTAAACGATGTAGTTCTTTTGAGCTGAAAAGTGACTGCCCTTACCTGAAACGAAGTCTTGCTTTTAGGAAGACACAGAGCCTGGGATTTAACACCATTTGTGAATTTAAACACACAGCAGAATTCTCATCCATAGATCAAAGTCTGCTTTAGAGGAAGAAGCACGCTCTTGCTTTCTAGAGTCTATAATACAGCAGGAAACGTGAGTGTGCTCAGAAGAAAAGAACGGTGTTTCCTATACATACGGACCATATCTAGTTCAACTCTGCTTGAAATTGATACAAAGCAAAGGTCCTCTAACATCCAATGCTTGTCAATTTAGATGAGAAACGTGTGCGTTTTGTGAACGATGTAGTTCGTTTGAGCTGTAAAGTAACTGCCCTTACCTGAAACGAAATCTTGCTTGTAGGAAGACTGAGAGCCTTGGATTTAACTCCCTTTCTGAAGTGAAACACACAGCAGAGTTCTCATCCATAGATCACACTCTGCTTTAGAGCAAGAAGCAAGCTCTTCCTTTCTAGATTCTCTAATACAGCAGGAAACGTGAGTGCGCTGAGAACAAAAGTACGGTGTTTGCTACACATACGGACCATATCTAGTCCAACTCTGCTTCTGAAACAGAAACTAACCACAGGTCCTCTAACATCCAATGCTTGTCATTTAAGATGGGAAACGTGTGAGCTTCGTGAACGATGTAGTACATTTGAGCTGTAAAGTAACTGCCCTTACCTGAAACCAATTCTTAATAGTAGGAAGACTCAGAGCCTGGTATTTAACTCCATTTCTGAAGTGAAACAAACATCAGAGTTCTCATCCAAAGATCACACTCTGCTTTAGAGAAAGAAGCACACTCTTGCTTTCTAGATTCTCCAAGAGAGGAGGAAACGTGAGTGTGCTGAGAAAAAAAGAACCGTGTTTGCTACACATACTGACAATATCTAATCCAACTCTGCTTCTGAAACTGATACAAAACACTGGTCCTCTAACATCCAATGCTTGGCAGTTAAGATGGGAAACTTGTTAGCTTCGTAAACGATGTAGTTCTTTTGAGCTGAAAAGTGACTGCCCTTACCTGAAACGAAGTCTTGCTTTTAGGAAGACACAGAGCCTGGGATTTAACACCATTTGTGAATTTAAACACACAGCAGAATTCTCATCCATAGATCAAAGTCTGCTTTAGAGCAAGAAGCACGCTCTTGCTTTCTAGAGTCTATAATACAGCAGGAAACGTGAGTGTGCTCAGAAGAAAAGAACGGTGTTTCCTACACATAAGGACCATATCTAGTCCAACTCTGCTTCTGAAACTGATACAAAGCACAGGTCCTCTAACATCCAATGCTTGGCATTTAAGATGGGAAACGTGTGAGCTTCGTGAACGATGTATTTCCTTTGCACTGAAAAGTGACTGCCCTTTCTTGAAACGAAGTCTTGCTTGTAAAAAGACACAGAGCCTGAGATTCAACTCCATTTGTGAATTGAAACACACAGCAGAGTTCTCATCCATAGATCAAAGTCTGCTTTAGAGCAAGAAGCACGCTCTTGCTTTCTAGAGTTTCTAATACAGCAGGAAACGTGAGTGTGCTCAGAAGAAAAGAACGGTGTTTCCTATACATACGGACCATATCTAGTTCAACTCTGCTTGAAATTGATACAAAGCAAAGGTCCTCTAACATCCAATGCTTGTCAATTTAGATGAGAAACGTGTGAGTTTTGTGAACGATGTAGTTCGTTTGAGCTGTAAAGTAACTGCCCTTACCTGAAACGAAATCTTGCTTGTAGGAAGACTCAGAGCCTTGAATTTAACTCCCTTTCTGAAGTGAAACACACAGCAGAGTTCTCATCCATTGATCACACTCTGCTTTAGAGCAAGAAGAACGCTCTTGAATTCTAGATTCTCTAATACAGCAGGAAACGTGAGTGTGCTGAGAAAAAAGAACGGTGTTTGCTACACATATGGACCATATCTAGTCCAACTGTGCTTCTGAAATTGACACAATACACAGGTCCTGTGACATCCAATGCTTGTCATTTAAGATGAGAAACGTGTGAGCTTCGTGAACGATGTAGTTCCTTTGAGCTGAAAAGTGACTGCCCTTACCTGAAACGAAGTCTTTCTTTTAGGAAGTCTCAGAGCCTGGGATTTAACTCCCTTTCTGAAGTTAAACAAAAAACACAGTTCTCATCCATTGATCACACTCTGCTTTAGAGCAAGAAGCACGCTCTTGCTTTCTAGATTCTCTAAGGCAGAAGGAAACGTGAGTGTGCTGAGAACAAAAGAACGGTGTTTGCTACACATACGGACCACATCTGGTCCAACTCTGCTTCTGAAATTGATACAAAGCACAGGTCCTCTAACATCAAATGCTTGTCATTTAAGATGAGAAACGTGTGAGCTTTGTGAACGATGTAGTTCGTTTGAGCTGAAAAGTGACTGCCCTTACGTGAAACGAAGGAGTGCTTGTAGGCAGACACAGAGCCTGGGATTTAATTCCATTTCTGAAGGGAAACACACAGCAGAGTTCTCATCCATAGATCACACTCTGCTTTAGAGCAAGAAGCAAGCTCTTCCTTTCTAGATTCTCTAATACAGCAGGAAACGTGAGTGCGCTGAGAACAAAAGTACGGTGTTTGCTACACATACGGACCATATCTAGTCCAACTCTGCTTCTGAAACAGAAACTAACCACAGGTCCTCTAACATCCAATGCTTGTCATTTAAGATGAGAAACGTGTGAGCTTCGTGAACGATGTAGTACATTTGAGCTGTAAAGTAACTGCCCTTACCTGAAACCAATTCTTAATAGTAGGAAGACTCAGAGCCTGGTATTTAACTCCATTTCTGAAGTGAAACAAACATCAGAGTTCTCATCCAAAGATCACACTCTGCTTTAGAGAAAGAAGCACACTCTTGCTTTCTAGATTCTCAAAGAGAGGAGGAAACGTGAGTATGCTGAGAAAAAAAGAACCGTGTTTGCTACACATATGGATAATATCTAATCCAACTCTGTTTCGGAAACTGATACAAAACACTGGTCCTCTAACATCCAATGTTTGGCAGTTAAGATGGGAAACTTGTTAGCTTCGTAAACGATGTAGTTCTTTTGAGCTGAAAAGTGACTGCCCTTACCTGAAACGAAGTCTTGCTTGTAGGAAGACACAGAGCCTGGGATTTAACACCATTTGTGAATTTAAACACACAGCAGAATTCTCATCCATAGATCAAAGTCTGCTTTAGAGGAAGAAGCACGCTCTTGCTTTCTAGAGTCTATAATACAGCAGGAAACGTGAGTGTGCTCAGAAGAAAAGAACGGTGTTTCCTACACATAAGGACCATATCTAGACCAACTCTGCTTCTGAAACTGATACAAAGCACTGGTCCTCTAACATCCAATGCTTGGCAGTTAAGATGGGAAACGTGTGAGCTTCGTGAACGATGTATTTCGTTTGCACTGAAAAGTGACTGCCCTTACCTGAAACGAAGTCTTGCTTGTAGGAAGTCTCAGAGCCTGAGATTTAACTCCATTTCTGAAGTGAAACACAAAACACAGTTCTCATCCATTGATCACACTCTGCTTTAGAGCAAGAAGCACGCTCTTGCTTTCTAGATTCTCTAAGGCAGAAGGAAACGTGAGTGTGCTGAGAACAAAAGAACGGTGTTTGCTACACATACGGACCACATCTGGTCCAACTCTGCTTCTGAAATTGATACAAAGCACAGGTCCTCTAACATCAAATGCTTGTCATTTAAGATGAGAAACGTGTGAGCTTTGTGAACGATGTAGTTCGTTTGAGCTGAAAAGTGACTGCCCTTACGTGAAACGAAGGAGTGCTTGTAGGCAGACACAGAGCCTGGGATTTAATTCCATTTCTGAAGGGAAACACACAGCAGAGTTCTCATCCATAGATCACACTCTGCTTTAGAGCAAGAAGCAAGCTCTTCCTTTCTAGATTCTCTAATACAGCAGGAAACGTGAGTGCGCTGAGAACAAAAGTACGGTGTTTGCTACACATACGGACCATATCTAGTCCAACTCTGCTTCTGAAACAGAAACTAACCATAGGTCCTCTAACATCCAATGCTTGTCATTTAAGATGGGAAACGTGTGAGCTTCGTGAACGATGTAGTACATTTGAGCTGTAAAGTAACTGCCCTTACCTGAAACCAATTCTTAATAGTAGGAAGACTCAGAGCCTGGTATTTAACTCCATTTCTGAAGTGAAACAAACATCAGAGTTCTCATCCAAAGATCACACTCTGCTTTAGAGAAAGAAGCACACTCTTGCTTTCTAGATTCTCCAAGAGAGGAGGAAACGTGAGTGTGCTGAGAAAAAAAGAACTGTGTTTGCTACACATACGGACAATATCTAATCCAACTCTGCTTCTGAAACTGATACAAAACACTGGTCCTCTAACATCCAATGCTTGGCAGTTAAGATGGGAAACTTGTTAGCTTCGTAAACGATGTAGTTCTTTTGAGCTGAAAAGTGACTGCCCTTACCTGAAACGAAGTCTTGCTTGTAGGAAGACACAGAGCCTGGGATTTAACACCATTTGTGAATTTAAACACACAGCAGAATTCTCATCCATAGATCAAACTATGCTTTAGAGCAAGCAGCACGCTCTTGCTTTCTAGAGTCTATAATACAGCAGGAAACGTGAGTGTGCTCAGAAGAAAAGAACGGTGTTTCCTACACATAAGGACCATATCTAGTCCAACTCTGCTTCTGAAACTGATACAAAGCACAGGTCCTCTAACATCCAATGCTTGGCATTTAAGATGGGAAACGTGTGAGCTTCGTGAACGATGTATTTCCTTTGCACTGAAAAGTGACTGCCCTTTCTTGAAACGAAGTCTTGCTTGTAAAAAGACACAGAGCCTGAGATTCAACTCCATTTGTGAATTGAAACACACAGCAGAGTTCTCATCCATAGATCAAAGTCTGCTTTAGAGCAAGAAGCACGCTCTTGCTTTCTAGAGTTTCTAATACAGCAGGAAACGTGAGTGTGCTCAGAAGAAAAGAACGGTGTTTCCTATACATACGGACCATATCTAGTTCAACTCTGCTTGAAATTGATACAAAGCAAAGGTCCTCTAACATCCAATGCTTGTCAATTTAGCTGAGAAACGTGTGAGTTTTGTGAACGATGTAGTTCGTTTGAGCTGTAAAGTAACTGCCCTTACCTGAAACGAAATCTTGCTTGTAGGAAGACTCAGAGCCTTGGATTTAACTCCCTTTCTGAAGTGAAACACACAGCAGAGTTCTCATCCATTGATCACACTCTGCTTTAGAGCAAGAAGCACGCTCTTGCTTTCTAGATTCTCTAAGGCAGAAGGAAACGTGAGTGTGCTGAGAACAAAAGAACGGTGTTTGCTATACATACGGACCACATCTGGTCCAACTCTGCTTCTGAAATTGATACAAAGCACAGGTCCTCTAAAATCCAATGCTTGTCATTTAAGATGAGAAACGTGTTAGCTTCGTGAACGATGTAGTTCGTTTGAGCTGAAAAGTGACTGCCCTTACCTGAAACGAAGTCTTGCTTGTAGGAAGACACAGAGCCTGGGATTTAACACCATTTGTGAATTTAAACACACAGCAGAATCTCATCCATAGATCAAACTCTGCTTTAGAGCAAGAAGCACGCTCTTGCTTTCTAGAGTCTCTAATAGAGCAGGAAACGTGAGTGTGCTCAGAAGAAAAGAACGGTGTTTCCTACACATAAGGATCATATCTAGTCCAACTCTGCTTCTGAAACTGATACAAAGCACAGGTCCTCTAACATCCAATGCTTGGCAGTTAAGATGGGAAACGTGTGAGCTTCGTGAACGATGTATTTCCTTTGCACTGAAAAGTGACTGCCCTTTCTTGAAACGAAGTCTTGCTTGTAAAAAGACACAGAGCCTGAGATTTAACTCCATTTGTGAATTGAAACACACAGCAGAGTTCTCATCCATAGATCAAAGTCTGCTTTAGAGCAAGAAGCATGCTCTTGCTTTCTAGAGTCTCTAATACAGCAGGAAATGTGAGTGTGCTCAGAAGAAAAGAACGGTGTTTCCTATACATACGGACCATATCTAGTTCAACTCTGCTTGAAATTGATACAAAGCAAAGGTCCTCTAACATCCAATGCTTGTCAATTTAGATGAGAAACATGAGAGTTTTGTGAACGATGTAGTTCGTTTGAGCTGTAAAGTAACTGCCCTTACCTGAAACGAAATCTTGCTTGTAGGAAGACTCAGAGCCTTGGATTTAACTCCCTTTCTGAAGGGAAACACACAGCAGAGTTCTCATCCATTGATCACACTCTGCTTTAGAGCAAGAAGAACGCTCTTGAATTCTAGATTCTCTAATACAGCAGGAAACGTGAGTGTGCTGAGAAAAATGAACGGTGTTTGCTACACATATGGACCATATCTAGTCCAACTGTGCTTCTGAAATTGACACAATATACAGGTCCTGTAACATCCAATGCTTGTCATTTAAGATGAGAAACGTGTGAGCTTCGTGAACGATGTAGTTCGTTTGAGCTGAAAAGTGACTGCCCTTACCTGAAACGAAGTCTTGCTTGTAGGAAGTCTCAGAGCCTGGGATTTAACTCCATTTCTGAAGTGAAACACAAAACACAATTCTCATCCATTGATCACACTCTGCTTTAGAGCAAGAAGCACGCTCTTGCTTTCTAGATTCTCTAAGGCAGAAGGAAACGTGAGTGTGCTGAGAAAAAAGAACGGTGTTTGCTACACATACGGACCACATCTGCTCCAACTCTGCTTCTGAAATTGATACAAAGCACAGGTCCTCTAACATCCAATGCTTGTCATTTAAGATGAGAAACGTGTGAGCTTTGTGAACGATGTAGTTTTTTTGAGCTGAAAAGTGACTGCCCTTACGTGAAACGATGGAGTGCTTGTAGGCAGACACAGAGCCTGGGATTTAATTCCATTTCTGAAGGGAAACACACAGCAGAGTTCTCATCCATAGATCACACTCTGCTTTAGAGCAAGAAGCAAGCTCTTCCTTTCTAGATTCTCTAATACAGCAGGAAACGTGAGTGCGCTGAGAACAAAAGTACGGTGTTTGCTACACATACGGACCATATCTAGTCCAACTCTGCTTCTGAAACAGAAACTAACCACAGGTCCTCTAACATCCAATGCTTGTCATTTAAGATGAGAAACATGTGAGCTTCGTGAACGATGTAGTACATTTGAGCTGTAAAGTAACTGCCCTTACCTGAAACCAATTCTTAATAGTAGGAAGACTCAGAGCCTGGTATTTAACTCCATTTCTGAAGTGAAACAAACATCAGAGTTCTCATCCAAAGATCACACTCTGCTTTAGAGAAAGAAGCACACTCTTGCTTTCTAGATTCTCCAAGAGAGGAGGAAACGTGAGTGTGCTGAGAAAAAAAGAACCGTGTTTGCTACACATACGGACAATATCTAATCCAACTCTGCTTCTGAAACTGATACAAAACACTGGTCCTCTAACATCCAATGCTTGGCAGTTAAGATGGGAAACTTGTTAGCTTCGTAAACGATGTAGTTCTTTTGAGCTGAAAAGTGACTGCCCTTACCTGAAACGAAGTCTTGCTTGTAGGAAGACACAGAGCCTGGGATTTAACACCATTTGTGAATTTAAACACACAGCAGAATTCTCATCCATAGATCAAAGTCTGCTTTAGACGAAGAAGCACGCTCTTGCTTTCTAGAGTCTATAATACAGCAGGATACGTGAGTGTGCTCAGAAGAAAAGAACGGTGTTTCCTATACATACGGACCATATCTAGTTCAACTCTGCTTGAAATTGATACAAAGCAAAGGTCCTCTAACATCCAATGCTTGTCAATTTAGATGAGAAACGTGTGAGTTTTGTGAACGATGTAGTTCGTTTGAGCTGTAAAGTAACTGCCCTTACCTGAAACGAAATCTTGCTCGTAGGAAGACTCAGAGCCTTGGATTTAACTCCCTTTCTGAAGTGAAACACACAGCAGAGTTCTCATCCATTGATCACACTCTGCTTTAGAGCAAGAAGAACGCTCTTGCTTTCTAGATTCTCTAATACAGCAGGAAACGTGAGTGTGCTGAGAAAAATGAACGGTGTTTGCTACACATATGGACCATATCTAGTAATCTGTGCTTCTGAAATTGACACAATACACAGGTCCTGTAACATCCAATGCTTGTCATTTAAGATGAGAAACGTGTGAGCTTCGTGAACGATGTAGTTCGTTTGAGCTGAAAAGTGACTGCCCTTACCTGAAACGAAGTCTTGCTTGTAGGAAGTCTCAGAGCCTGAGATTTAACTCCATTTCTGAAGTGAAACACAAAACACAGTTCTCATCCATTGATCACACTCTGCTTTAGAGCAAGAAGCACGCTCTTGCTTTCTAGATTCTCTAAGGCAGAAGGAAACGTGAGTGTGCTGAGAACAAAAGAACGGTGTTTGCTATACATACGGACCACATCTGGTCCAACTCTGCTTCTGAAATTGATACAAAGCACAGGTCCTCTAACATCCAATGCTTGTCATTTAAGATGAGAAACGTGTGAGCTTCGTGAACGATGTAGTTCGTTTGAGCTGAAAAGTGACTGCCCTTACCTGAAACGAAGTCTTGCTTGTAGGAAGACACAGAGCCTGGGATTTAACACCATTTGTGAATTTAAACACACAGCAGAATCTCATCCATAGATCAAACTCTGCTTTAGAGCAAGAAGCACGCTCTTGCTTTCTAGAGTCTCTAATAGAGCAGGAAACGTGAGTGTGCTCAGAAGAAAAGAACGGTGTTTCCTACACATAAGGATCATATCTA
>CATKUP010000819.1:0-60000 GCA_949786385.1 Onychomys leucogaster
ATCCAGAATATACATATTGAAAATAAAAAATTAAGTAAAACAAAAATTACCTTCTGATAAAGAGCTCATATCCAAATATATATAGAACAAACAAATAAAAAGAAAGTACAATTTTCATGTCAATTGTCAAATATCAGAAACAAACACATTGAACACAACAAATTAAAACAAAGATTATCATGTGATAAAGGTCCATACAAAATATAGATACTAAAAACTAGAAATCAGGTAAATAATAAAAAGATTCTCATTTGATATTGCTCTAATAACAAATATTTATATCTTAAACAAAAAAAATAAATGAAAAAATCTATCCTGATAAAAATCTAATATCCAAAAGATATGTATTGAACCCAACAAATCGAATTAATATAACAAAAATTCTAATCAGATAAAGGTCTAATACCCAAAATATACATATAGTATAAAAAAAGATAACTGAAACAAAAATTATAATCTGATAAAGTTGTGAAGTCTACATCTGAATTATTCATATTGACAGCCAGAAATCAGATAATTATATTTTGAATCTTTCAATTAATCAGTTGAAAATTTTTGTTTTATGTAATTTCTTGTGTTAAATATATACATTTTTGATATTTTACCTTTATAACATGAGAAATTTTGACACGTTTTTCTGATTTCTTGTGTTTAATATGTATATTTAGATATTATAGCTTTATCAGAGGAGAATTTTTGTTTTATTTACCTGATTTCTTTTGTTAAATATGTATATTTTTGATAATAGACCTTTATCAGATGACCATTTTTGTTTATTTAATTTTTGTGTTCAATCTGTATACTTTAGATATATGACTTTTATCAGATAACAATTTTTTTATCTGATTTCTTGGGATTAATGTGTATATTTTGCGTATCAGCACTTTGCTGCTGATAATTATTGTTTTATATAATTCTTGTGTTCCATATGTATATTTTGGATATTTGACAGTTATCAGATGAGAAGTTTTTCTTACCTGATAAAGGCTTAAATTCAAAATATGTATATATAATATATATAACACAAGAAATCAGAAAAACAAAACAAAATTTTCATGTGGTAAAGATTAAATATGAAAAATATACGATTGAACACCAGAAATGAAATAAAACAAAATTTCTAAATTGATAACGACCTAATATCAAACATATCCACATTGAACATTATTTGATAAACAAAAATCTCATCTGATAAAAGTATTATATCCAAAATATACATACTGAATACAAGAAAATATTTAAATAAATATTTTTACCTTATAAAGAACTAATATCAAAAATATATATCCTAAACACAAGAAATCATATATAGAGAACATATATTCTGATCTGATAAAGTTCTATATCAAAATATACATACTGAATTCATGAAATAAGAAGAAACGAAATTCTCAACAGTATGTCTAATATCCAAAATATGCATACTGAACACAAGAAATTAAAGAAAACAAACAATTTCATTTGCTTAGTTGAATATCCAAAATATATACATTGAACAAAATCTAATGCTAAAGGTGTAATACACAAAATATACATGTGGAACCCTAGAAATCAGATAAATAAAACACCAATTCTCAGGTATATAAAACAAAAATTGTCAACTGATAAAGTTCTAATATCCAATATATATATATATATATACTGATATCAAAAAATTAGAAACAACAAAATTCTCACTTGTAGGTCTAAGACACAAATTAAACATATTTTGTGGATATATAAAACAAAAATTCTCATCTGTTTAATTCTAACACCCCAAATTTAAATACTGAACATAATTAGATAAATATAACAAAAATTCTCATCTGAGAAAAGTCTAATATCAGACAGGTAGTTATTGAAGACTATAAATTAAATAACACCCAAATTCTCCTCTGATAAAGTTCTAATATCAAAAATATACAAGAAATCAGAAAAAAAGAAAAATTCCCACCAAATAAAGGTCCAATATCCAATATATACATATAGAGAAATAAATTAGAAAAACATGTTTGTCTTTCTGAGTCTGGGTTAATTCACTCAAGATGTTTTTTTCTAATTCCATCCTTTTGCCTGCAAACCTCATGATGCCATTGTTTTTCTCTGCTGAGAAGTACTCCATTGTGTATATGGACCACATTTTCTTTATCCATGCCACAGGATCTGTTTTTCTTTCTTATTAGAGGGAGGAAAATAGTCTTTATCCTCATGTCATTCCTGCCCACATTTGAGGTTCTGCTTTTGAGAAAAATTCAGAGACATGATTTTGGGCAATGGCATACCCTGAAGATACAGCCTACCAGAAACACAGACCTTATATAAAATGAATTAATGATGATAGAGTGGACCTGACATTGAAACCAAAGGGGTTGAAAGAATGAAAACCTATTCTTCATGTACTCTTCTGTGATAAAGATCAAGCAATCTCACTTCTAATTTCTCTCAGTAGTAATTTGCTGTAGCTTACTGATAAGTCTCTGCACCTTCTGCTTCACCTGAATCTTGGTGAGGAAGATTTGATGGGATGGTGGCTCCCTGTTGCTCCTTGTGGGTAGATGAACACAAATTATCTTGCAGTATGACAAGGGAAAGAGGATGGACAGACCACCTTGAGTCCTAATCAAGTGTTTCAGAAATCTCATTTACCAATGACTCAGTGACAGCCAAAATTATTTTGTCCCATGCTGCAGATGACACCTCTGGGAAACTCAGCTGTCTTCTCTATTTGAAGGAAGTGGTTATCTCAGCTAACTCATTCTCTCTGCCTTCATAGCAATGCTCCAAGTATCAAAGGAGATAGAATCTTCAGGCTTATTCACAGTTGCAGTCTCAAAATTCAGCTTGGATGCCGAGTCCACAAGTATGTGGGTTTATGAGTCAGGAGAAAATTGCCATAGTTCACAGTCACCTCCCTCATTTAGAGATTCCACAAATACCTTGATAGGCTACTCTAACCATATAACTATTAATGGACAAGACATATAAGGGCAGAACATGGTCACCAGAATCAACAAGTCACCTCACTGACAACCTAGGACACACAGAGCAACTGGGAAGTACCAAAAGTTAGCCAGTGTGGTTGAAGTACAGTGATGTCCTGCCTTGAAATTGGCACACCTCATTAATCTCTCCTGCTTTAATGTTGCTCTCATGTTCACTCATCAATGCCTATCCCTCAAATGGAACAAAAGCAGAGTTCCCAGCATAAAGCTTTGGCCTTACCAGTTCCTGACCTCTGAGCCAGAACAATTAACATCCTGGAAACCTTGAATTTTAAGAGCTATGACAAGCAGGGAGCTGTGTTGGTTCCCAGAGACTGCAGCTTTCTGTGTCCCATTACTGGAAGATTCAGTTCAATCCCTCTTCCTCCAAGAAGCTTCTCTTTTCCTGTGCAGAACTCATTACACAATTCCCTTGACCATTTCTTTCTTGATGTTTTACACTGAGGCTAAAGGTCAGCTTTCTTCTGTCACTCTCTGTTCTCTCTACCCTCTCCATTCTCTTCCTGAACTAGACTCTTCAGTATGCCATCATGTTCATCAGCAAATGGTGAAGATGTTGAATAAACTTCCCACAGCCGGTTGGTATTGCCACAACATAGGTGACATCACAGAGGTTGCCAGGCTCTCCAGAATCTAATAGAATGTCCAGGGAAGATCTTCAGATGTCATGGGAACTGACATTGCTTCTCTGCTAATAAGGTTCCCTCATAATACACTAGAAGTCAATCTGACCTTTACATGAGTCTCTGCTGAAATACAAGGGAAGCCCTTCAGTACACTCTTTATCCAAAGCCAGAGATCTCTCTCTGATTGATTTGACATCCTTTAGTTCTCTCTATGTGTGGAACTGAATGTTTATCTCCTACTGAAATTTTATGTACACAAGGTAATAATATCAGAAATTTATGTATGTTTTAGTTCATTGTATTACGTGCATCTCCTTATCTCCTTTGACACAAGACAGTATAGACATAATGCTGACTGAGAAGGACACTTGTTAAACAATTTCCTGTTAATGTGTCTACAGGGAACAGCTAGGCAGAGTTATGCTAGAGGAAGAGGATGACACAGCCTAGGAAAAAGAACTCATAGGAGTGGTATACAGTCATGGAGCTAAATGGTACTAAAATCTGTGTCATCAGCTTGTGTGTAGTGGGCATTTTACTCTCTGTTGAGTAGCTGAAGTGTTCTGCTCTTACTGTGTAGACAGCTGGAGTCTTCCACACAGGACATGAGTTTCCTATAGAGCAAAGGATATTCTAGAAAATCCTTTGCAAGCCCCTTCAAATGTAGGAACATAGACTCTAGGGTTCCAATGGACACTCTAGATCAATGGTTCTTAATTTTTCATACCTCTGACTATTGAAATAGCACTACCAATAGTTACTCATGTTGTGATGAACCATAAACATGAAGTTAAGAAAAAATGAAACAATTTTGCAACTGTTATGAATCATCATTCAAATATTTGATTGCAGGATATCTGATATGCAACACCCAATGGGGTGTTGATCCTCTTCTTGAGGACCACAGCTCTGAATACAGGCAGAAATCTCAAATCCTGGCAGTGATGCTAAGACAGTGTGATTCTTAGTTTTTATTATCAGAATGAATGAAACAAGCCACCTTGTAAGAGGGACCCTAAATGAGGAATTATATAGATCAGACTTTACTTTGAGCATGTCTTGTACTGATTTATTTAATTGTTAATTGAGATAAGACTCCCTAAAATGGGCAATATCATTTCATTGTCTACAACCTGTACTCTGTAAGTATGAAGAACCTAGAGCATAAGCTTTAGCAAACAGGCAGCATGGGTCATTTGTTTATCTCTGCTCTTGGCTATAGATGTGATATGATTAGCTGAGTCCCTACTTTGATTTCCGAAAAATGGAACTATTACCTGGAATTGTGGGCTATGGTCAATTTTTCCCATTCTTAGTTGCTGTGCCTGATAACTCAATGTAATAAAGATGTTAAGTAAGTATTCTGCACTCTATGACAGAATGGTTTTCATCAGTCAGTGAGGTGTATATTTCATGAAATGCTCATACATGTCTCAGAAGAAGAGATCCTACTTCCTCCTGAGCACAACCTGACTTTTCATGCCACAGTTTTACACAGGCACAGAGACACCCATAGACTCACAAACAACTTCACCTTGTCAACAAATGTCCCCTTGATAGTGTCATGCCATATCAAGTTCTAGGCTAAATTGTTCCAATGTGTTATATACAACAAGCTTCATTTCAATGAACGTATTTTTCTTTGAATTCCCTACCATTAAACTTTTCACATATGTGGAATTGGATCTTAATTCATTGCCTTGACTATGAATTTCAATCTTATATTATGTCCTTCCTTGAAGGTCAGAAGAAGCTCCTTAAAGCTGAGAGCAAAGTAGAACCGTAAATTCCAGGTATGTGGGGGTGTAAGTAATGACTGGCTATGTGTCCACTAGTTACTGCAGTTTAGATATTAACTCCAGGGCTGATGTACACACATTCATGTGAAAACTTCTTAGTTTCCCGCTAATTTCTGTGCCTCTTCATTAAGGTTTCTGTAAACAGATCTTTGACAAATGTCCTCCTTCCAAAGTAAATAGACCTTATGAGAAGTGAAAAGTCACTTTGATTTTCTCCTTAAAAGGCCATTTTGAGCTAATACAAGTCTATCCATTGAGAATAAGGTCTTGGGCTAGAAAGTGAAATAACCACAAGTACAGGTTTAGAATGCAGGTCTGAGGAACAGATTGCAAATCAAGGGCAGGACAGCAGGCACACCTGGGAAATTCTTGCTTATGTCTTTGACAGTTTAGCTTGTTGGCATATCAGTTTCTCCTGACTAGAAAAACATGGGTTGGTATGTGTCATGGGTATGGGTGCTGTCTCTAGTCATGAGTTATAAAATCATTTTTTTCATAATTGGGACTTTTTAAAAATATTTTTGGGTTGTGGGGGTGATGAGCAAGCATTTATATGAGCTAAGCCACACATCTCTTTCTGGTGAACATCTCTTTCTGGGAACAGAGGAATCTGATCCTAAACTTTCAAAAAAAGTGATGGAAATGATGTTTTAGAGAAGAGAATCACTTCACTTAGTTGAAAAAATATTAACACTTCCCTGCATGACTGTTCCCAAATATTGTGCATGAGTCCTGTCCTTTGCCATTTGAAATGACTCACCAGCTAGCTATTCTTTATTGATTAACCACTTTCAGATGCTAAAAGCAAAGAAGATTGAAACGTAGAAATCTTCATGTTTGATCCTAAATACAGAGTTGTGTTTGCCTGTTCCAATCTCAGAATTCTAATCCTTATCTGGCTAATCTAAAAACAAATAAAAGCCACCTGTGCCCATTGGTGTATTTTAATAGAAGCACATAAATGATTTTGGTGTCTTACTAGAATTCATGTAGTGTATATCGAGTCCAAATATTAAAATTTTCTTCTCTCTCTTGCTATTCTTATTTGGAAGGTTTGCTTGTTTGAGTTGAAGTGAACTGCCCCAATTATAATGGGGGGAATTTTTTTAGCATAACCTATTGTAACAGAATGTATTTGGGAGTTGTAAAAGTTTTTTCATGAAAAAAAATCAGAATTTAAGAGGATCCTGTTACATGTGGGGGAAAAAAATCAGAGTTAGCAAAGCTTGCAAAAATTTTTTAGCACTTTGATGGGAGAAGCACTTTATTTTTTGCTTATTTTTTAAATTTTATAATTAATTTAATTTTACATATCAGCATGAATTCCCCTTTTCTCCCTCCTCCTGTGCCCATCTTCTCCCCCCATTCCACCTCCCATTCCCATCTCCTCTAGGGCAAGGACTCCTCTGGGGATTCAGCTCAGCCTGGTAGATTCAGTCAAGGCAGGTCCAGTCTCCTCCTCCCTTCACTTAGGCTGAGCAAAGTGTCCCAGCATATGCCCCAGGCTCCAAAAAGCCAGCCCATGCACCAAGTACATGTCCTGGTCCCACTGCCTGGGAGCCTCCTAAGTTCAAGTTCATCAACTGTCTCACTTATCCAGAGAGCCTGAACCAGTTACATGGGGACTTCTCAGCTAATGTTTCATAGTTCATGTGATTCCACTAGTTTGGCTATTTGTTCCTATGCTTTTTCCAACCATGGTATCAATATCTATTGCTCATATAATCCTCCTCTTTCTCACCGATTGGACTCCCAGCACTCCACCTGGGGCTTGGGTGTGGATCTCTGCATCTGCTTCCATCAGATAGATTAGAGTTCTATCATGACAGTTAGGGTGTTCGGCCATCCAATAATCAGAGTAGGTCAGTTCAGGCACTCTCCTGACCATTTCCAGTTGTCTATTGTGGAGGCAACTTTGTGGATTTCTGGGGAATACTCTAGCACTTTGCTTCTCCTATTCCCATGGGGTCTTCATTTATCATGGTATTTCCTTTGTTTTCCTTCTTCGTTCTGAACACTGAGACCTCCTGCTCCCCTAAGCTCTCTTTCCCCGGACTCTTGCTATTCACCTTCTACGCCCATCTGTATGGACAAGTTTGCTCATTTAGATCGCATCCATTTGTTTGTTGCTGGGCAATTCCTGTGTCTTTCTCAGGGTCCTCTTTACTAGGTAGCCTCCCTGAAGATGTGAGTTGCAGTCTGGTTATCCTATGCTTTACATCAAGCATACACTTATGAGTGAGTACATACATATACCCAAGGAATGCTCAATCGTACCACAAGGGCACATGCTCAGCTATGTTCATAGCAATATTGCTTGTAATAGCCAGAACCTGGAAACAACCTAGATGCCCTTCAACTGAAGAATGGATAAAGAAAATATGGTACTTATACACAATGGAGCAGAGAAAAACAATGACTCTATGTCTGATATTAGACTTTTATCAGTTGAGAATTTTTGTTTTATTTAATTATATCCACAATGTATATTTTGGATATGAAACCATTATCAGTTGTTAGTTTTTGTTCTATTTATTGTGTTTAATAAGTGTATTTTGGATATTGGACCTTTACTGAGGAGAAATTTTGTTTTTTCTAATTTCTTTGTTCCATGTGTATATTTTAGATATTAGAATTTTAATAGATGAGAATTTTTGCTTTATATATCTGATTTATTTCATTCAATATGTATAATTTGTATATTAGATCTACCAGTGAGAATTTTTTTGTTTCTAATTTTTTGATATCAGGATATATATATTCGATGTTAGAACTTTATCAATTGACAATGTTTGTTTTATTACCTGATATCTTGTTTTTCATATGTATATTTTGTCTATTAGACTTTTATCAGATGAGAATTTTTGTTTTATTTATCTGATTTCTTGGATTCAACATGTATATTTCATACATTCCACATTTAGCATTTGAGAATTTTTGTTTTATTTATCTGATTTCTTTTGTTTAATATGTATATTTTGGATACACAGATTTATCATTTGAAACTTTTTGTTTTTTCAAATTTCTTGTGTTCAGTAAGTATATTTTGGAAATTAGACCTTTATCAAGTGAGAATTTTTGTTTTATTTATCTGATATCTTGTGTTCAATATATATAATTTGGATATTAGACCTTTTTCGGATGAGAATGTTTGTTTTATTTATTTGATGTCTTTTGTTCAATATATATAGGTTATTAAAGCTTTATCAGGTGAGGGTTTTTATTGAATTTACTTTCTTGTGGACAATATGTACATTTCTGTATTAGACCTTTATCAGATTTAAATTTTTGTTTTATTTATCTTATTTTTGGGGATCAATGTGTCTATTATGGATCTTAGACTTATCGTTTATTTCAATATCGTGTGTTCATTATTTATATTTTAAACAATTAGACCTTTATAGGATGATAATTTTTGTTTTGTTTAATTTATTTTTAAAATGTATATTTTTACTATTAGACCTTTATTACATGAGAATTTTGTTTTCTTTTTCTATTTTCTTGTGTTCACTATGTATATTTTGGATCTTAGACCTTAATTTTGTGAGAGTTTTTATTTTATTTATCTGATTTCTTGTGTTTAATATGTATATTTTGGATACTAGACCGCTATCAGATAAAAAATTTTATTTTGTTTAATTTTTTCTACTTTTATCTATATTTTATCTATCTATATCTATCTATCTATCTATCTATCTATCTTTCTATCTATCTATCTATCTATCTATCTATCTATCTATCTATCTATTTATCTATCTAATTGGTTCTTCAAGACACGGTTTCCCTGTGTAGTTTTGCACCTTTCCTTGAACTCACTTTGTAGCCCAGGCTGTCCTCGAACTCAGAGGTCCACCTTGCTCTTCCTCACAAGTGCTGGGATTAAAGGCATGCACCGAAACCGCCAAACTACAAAATGTATATTTTTGATATAAGATCTTTATCAGAGGAGAATTTTTTTTATTTCTTTTGTTTCTTTGCTTCAATGTGGACATTTTGGATATCAGTCCTTTATCAGATGAGAATTTTTGTATTATTTATCTGATTTCTAGTGCTCAAAATGTATATTTTGGATATAAATATTTATTAGGGAGAATTTTTGATTTATTTATTTTCTTTTGTTAAATAAGTATTCTTGTGCTCAATATGTATATGTTGGATATTATGCTTTCTCAGATGTGAATTTTGTTTTATTTATCTAATATTTTGGGATAATGTGTATATTTGGGATATTACCCATTTATCAGGCAAGAATTTTTGTTTTGTTTAATTTCTGGTGTTCAATTTGTATTTGTATATTTTTGGTATTGGACCTTTATCAGATGAGAAGTTAAGTGTTATTTATATGATTCCTTGGGATCAATATGTTTATTTTGGATATTAGCGCTTTATCAGGTGAGAAAATTTGTTTATTCATTTTCTTATGTTCACTCTCTATATATTGGTTCTTAAACTGTAATCAGATGAGATTTTTTGTTTTATATAAGTTCTTGTGTACAATATGTATGTATTTTATATTTTACCTTTATCACATAAGAAATTTATTTTCTAATTTCTTTTGTTCCATATGCATATTTTTATGAGACCTTCATCAGGTGAAAATGTTTGTTTTATTAAATTTCTTCTGCACAGTATATATATTTTGATATTAGACCTTTATCAGATGAGAACTTTTGTTTTATTTACCTAAGTCTGTTCAATATGTATATTTTGGACATTAGATCTTTATCCGATGAATTTTTTTTGTTTACATGATTTCTTGTGTTGAATGTGTTTATTTGGGATATTCAACCTTTATCAGATGACAATTTGTGTCCAATATGTATATTTTGGATATTAGACCGTAACTGGTGAAAATTTTGTTTTACATTATTTCTTGTGATCAGTAAGTATATTTTTTTATATTAGACATTTATCACATGATAATTTTTGTTTTACTTATTTAATTATGTTCAAATTGTATATTTTGGTTATTAGACCTTTATGAGATGAGGAATTTTAGTTTTTTTCTCTTGTTTCTTATGTTCAATATGTACATTTTGTATATTAGACCTTTATCAGATGAGAATTTTTCTTTTATAAATCTAGTTTGTGGTGTTCAATGTGTATATTTTGGATCATAGTCTTTATCAAATGAGAATTTTTCTTTTTATTTATCTAATTATGTTCAAAATGGATATTTTGGATATTTTACCTCCATTAGATGAGAATTTTTGTTTTATTTATCTAATTTCTTGTGTTCAGTGTGTAAACTTTTTTATAGTAGATCTTTATCAGGTGACAATTTTTTGTTTTATTTATCTGATTTCTTGTATATTTTGGATATAAAAATTTTATAAGAGGTGAAATTTTGTTTTATTTTAAAAATTTCAAGATTTATTTATTTATGTGTACAGTATTCTACCTGTATATGTCCCTGCAGACCAGAAAAGAGCACCAGATCTCATTACAAGTGGTTGTGAGCCACCATGTGGTTTCTGGGAATTGAACTCAGGACTTCTGGAAGAACAGTTGGTGCTCTTAAACACTGAGCCATCTCCCCAGCCCTTATTTAATTTTTTATGTTCAAAAAGTATATTTTTGATATTGACCTGTATCACACGAGGTTTTCACTTTCTTTTTCTGTTTTCTTATGTTCAATATGTATATTTTGGATATTAGAGCTTTATCAAGTGAGAAATTATGTTTCACCTTATTTTGTATGTTCAATAAGAATATATTTGAAATTTCATCTTTATCACATGACAATTTTTTTTCTGATTACTTGTGTTTAGTTTGGATATTTTGGATATTAGATGTCTATCAGTTGAGAGTTGTATTATTTTTCTTCTAGTGTGCAATATATACATTTTGTATATAGCCCTTTATCAAGTGAAAATTTTTGTTTTATTTCATTTGTTGTGTTCAATCTATACATTTAGGATGTTAGACCTTTATCAAATGAGAATTTTTGTTGTATTTAATTTCTATTGTTCAATAAGTATGTTTTTCATATTTGACCATTATCACATGAAAAATTTCTTTTCTTTTCCTGATTTCTTGTGTTCCACATAATATTTTTGATATTAGACCTTCATCATGTGAAAATTTTTGTTTTGTTTATCTGATTTCTTGTGTTCAATAAATATATTTTTGATATTAAACCATTATCACATGTGAATTTTGTTTTGTGTTTTTGTTTTTTGTGTTCAATGTGAATGTTTTGGATATTAGACATTTATTAGACGAGACTTTTGGTTCTATTTATGTGATTTCTTGTTTTTAATATATATTCTGAATATTAGATCTTTATCAGGTGAAAATTTTTGTTTTATTTATCTAATTATGTTCAATATGTATATTTTGGATATTAGACCTTTGAGATAAGTTTTTTTGTTTTACTTATCTGATTTCTTCTTGTGTTCAATATGTATATTTTGGATATGACTTTAATCAGATGAGAATTATGTATTATTTATGTGATATCTTGGGTACAATATGTATATTTCAGATACCAGTCTTTATCTGATCATAATTTCTCTTTTATTTATCTGATTTGTTGTGTTGAATAGAATACCTTTATCAAAGGAGAATATTTTTTTCATTTATCTGATCTCTTGGAATTAATGCATTTATTTGGGGTATTACATATTAAAAATTGAGAATTTTAGTTTTATCTAATTACTTGTATTATATATGTATATGTTGGATATTAGAAATTTGTCAGATGTGAATTTTTATTTATCTAATTATGGTCAATATGTATATTTTGGATATTAGACCGTTATCAGGTTTGAATATTTGTTTTATCTGATTTCTCGTGTTCAACAAGTATATTTTGAATATCAGAACTTTATCAATGACAATGTATTTTTATTTATCTGTTAAATTGTGTTCAATGTGTATATTTTGGATATTAGACCTTTATTAGATAATTTTTGTTTTATTTGTCGGATTTCTTGTGTTCAATAGGTATTTTGCACATTAGCCCTTAATCAGATGAGAATTTTGTTTTCTTTAATTTCTTTTGTTCTGTATGTATATTATGCATAACAGACTTTTATCAGATGGAAATTTGTGTTTTCTTTTTCTAATTATGTTCAGTATGTATAATTTGTATATTAGAGCTTTATTAGATGAGAAATTTTGTTTTATTTATGTGATTTCTTGGGTCCAATACCTATGATGTTGATATTAGACCATGATCAAATGAGAAGTTTTGTTTTACTAATGTGATTTTTTTTGATGTGTATATTTTGATATTATACCTTCACCACATGAGATTTTTGTATTTATCTAATTTTTTTGTGTTCAATATGTATATTTTAGGTATTCAGCCTCCATACAATGAGAACTTGCTGGGCAGTGATGGCGCAGGCCTTTAATCCCAGCACTCTGGGAGGCAGAGGCAGGTGGATCTCTGTGAGTTCAAGGCCAGCCTTGTCTACCAAGCAAGATCCAGGACAGGCGCAAAGCTACACAGAGAAACCCTTTCTGGTAAAACCAAAAAAAAAAAAAAAAAAAAAAGAAAAAGATGAAAACTTTTGTTTTATTGAACTTTTAGTATTAAATATGTATATTTTGGATATTAGAATTTTACAGAGAAAAATTTTTATTTTATTTAATTTCTTGTGTCTAATCAATTATTCTTGATGTTTCACTTTTATCAGATGAGAATTTTTGTTTTATGTATCTAATTTTGGTGTTCAATGATTTGCACTGGTTATTAGGCTTTTAACAAGTTAGAATTTTTGTTTTATATAATATCTTATGTTAAATATGTATATTTTGGATATTAGACTTTAATTAGCTGAAAATTTTGGTTTTATTTATGTTTTCTTGTGATCAATGTGCATATTTTGGATATTAGATATTTATCTCCAGAGAATTTTTCTTTTATTTAATTTTGTGCTCAATAATTATATTTATGATATTTGACCTTTATCACATGAGAATTTTGTTCTTTCTATGATTTCCTGTGTTCAATGTGTATATTTTGTATATTAGACTTTCATATGATTAGAATTTTTGTTTTGTTTATCTGAATTCTAGCATTCAATGTATCTTTTTTATATTAGACTTTCATCAGATGAGAATTTTTAATTTATTTAATTTCTTGTGTTCCTTAAGTATTGTGTTATTATTAGGCTTTTATCACTATAGTGATATTTTATTTGTACTGAAATGTGATTTTATTTGTACATTAATAAAGTTGCCTTGGGGTCAGAGCAAGCCATAGCAGAAGCTGGCAGTAGTTGTTCACATCTGAAATACCAGCACTTGGGAGGCAGAGCTAGGAAGATCTCTGTGTGTTCAAGGATACAGCCAGCTTGGTGACACATGCCTTAAATCTCAATACCAACCATAGAAGACCTGGAGGTCTGTACAGACAGGCAGTGATGAGGAGGTCATGTGGCTGGGTTTACAACCAATGAGAAGGCAGAACAGAAAGTCTATATAAAAGACAGGACACAGGAAGTAGCTCTCTTGTGGAGAGGAAAGACAGACCAGCAGTGAAGGGTAAGGTTTTCAGCTCTCAGCTATTGATTTGACCTCTTGGAATTTAACTCTGCAACTGGTTCTGTGTTTCTTATTTAACAAGACAGTTACATCTACATATCACAGGAGAATTTTTGTTTTATATAATTTCTTGTGCTCAATATGTATATTTTGGATACAAGGCTTTAATCTGAAGAGAATTTTTTTTATTTATTGGTTTTCTTGTGAACAATGTGTAAATTTTGGATATTAGAACTTTTCTGAAGAAAATTTTACTTTAATTTAATTTTTTGTGTTCAGTAAGTATATTTTTCATACTTGACCATTATCACATGAGAATTTTGTTCTTTTTATGATATCCTGTGTTCCATATGTATATTTTGGATATTAGACCTTTATCAGATGAGAATTTTTACTTTATTTCATTTCTTTTGTTCAATAAGTATACTTTTGTTATTAGATTTTTATCAAATGAGAATTTCTGTTATATTTGAATTCTTGTGTTCAACATGTATATTTTGAATATTAGATTTTTATCAGATAAAAATTTGTTTTATTTAATTTGTTGTGTTCAGTATGTATGTTATGGATATTACATTTTATTAGAAGATAATTTATGTGTCACTTACCTAATTATGTTCTATATGTATTATTTTGTTATTGGACTTTATCAGGTGAGAATTTTTGTTTTATTCATTTGTTCCTTTTTTTCTTTTAGGGTTCAATATGTATGTTTTGCATATTAGACCGTTTTCAGATGAGAATTTTTGTTGTTTTTTTTTTGTATCTGGATCTGGATTCAATACAAACTTTGGATATTAGACCTTTATCAGATGATAATTTTCTTTTATTTATCTAGTTACTTGGGTTCAAAATGTATTTTTTGGATATTAGACCATTATCAAGTGAGAATATTTTTTTATTTCACTAATTATGTTCAATATTTATATTTTTGATATTAAACTTTTATTAGATGAGAATTATTTATTTATTTATATGATTTCTTGGGACCAGTATGCATATTCTGGATTTTAGATATCTATCTAATGACAATCGCTGTCACATTTATATTATTTCTTGTGTTCAATATATTTTGTAATATTAGATCTTTATCTGATGAGAATTTTTGTTTTATTTCTTTGATTTAATGAGTTCAATATGTATACTTTAGATATTAGACTTTTATAAAATGTGAATTGTTGTTTTATTTATCTGATTTCTTGCATTCAATATAAATTTTGGATATTAGAAATTTATCAGATGATAATTTGTGTTTTATTTCTCTAGTTCCTTGCATTTAATATCTATTTTGGTTACTAGAATTTATCAGTTGAGAATTTTTGTTTTATTTAGTTTCTTGAGTCAATAAATATATTTTTAGTATTTTCTTTTCTTATTATGACTTCTTATGATCAATATGTATATTGTTCATATTATACCTTAAGCAGATGAGAATTTTTGTTTTATTTACCTAATAATGTTCAATATGTTTATTTTTGATATTAAAATTTTACTAGATTAGAATTTTTGTTTTTTTAATTTTATGGGTTCAATAAGTATATTGTTGATATTAGACTTTTAGTAGATGATAAATTTCATTTTATTTACCTAATTATTTTCAACATGTATATTTTTGATATTAGGATTTTTAAGGTGAGAAATTTAGTTTTATTTTTCTCATTTCATTTGTTCAATACTTATATTTTGTATATTAGAACTTTATCTGATGACAATTTTTGTTTTATTTGTCTGTTTTCTTGTGTTCAAAGTGTAATTTTGGATACTAGACCTTTACCAGAAAAGAATTTGTGTTTTTTTTTTTAATTTTTGTGTTCAATATGTAAGTTTTTGGTCTATTTTCATAAGAGAATTTTTATTTATTTATCTGATTTCTTGTTTAATCTGTATATTATGGGTAATAGATATTTATCAGTTCAGATCTTTTGTTTTTGTTATCTGATTTCTTGGTTTCAATGCATATATTGGAAAATAGACATTTGACATTTATCACATGAGGATTTCCTTCTCCTTCTTAAATTTCTTGGGTTCAATATGTACATTCTGGATATTAGAGCTTAATCAGGGGATAATTCTTATCTTCTTTAGTATCTTGTGTTCAATAATTATATTTCTGATATTTGACCTTTATCACAGGAGGATTTTGATTTCTTTTTCTGCTTTCTTGTGTTAAATATGTATATTTTGGATATTAGAATAATAGACAAACAGTCTGATAAGGAATTATGAACCAAAGGCTGTGGAGCCCCCAGCTGGATCAGGCCCTCTGGATAAGTGAGACAACTGAATAGCTTGAACTGTTTGGGAGGCATCCAGGCTGTGGGACAGGGACCTGTCCTTAGTGCATGAGCTGGCTGTTTGGGACCTTTGGCTTACACAGGGACACTTTGCTCAGCCTGGAAGGAGGGGACTGGACCTGCCTGTACTGAATCCACCAGGTTTAAATGAATCCCCAGGGGAGGCTTGGCCCTGCAAACCTCATGATGACATTGGTTTTCTCTGCTGAGCAGTACTCCATTGTGTATATGGACCACACTTTCTTTATCTATGCCACAGGCATTTGTTTGTTGCTAGGACATTCCTGTGTCTTTACTTGGTACCCTCCCTTATGAGTGAATACATACATATACCCAAGGAATGCTCAATCATACCACAAGTGCACATGCTCAGCTATGTTTGTAGCAGTATTGTTTGTAATACCCAGAACCTGGGAACAACCTAGATGCCCTTCAACTGAAGAATGGATAAATAAAATGTGGTACATATACACAATGTAATACTACTCAGCAGTGAAGAGCAATGACATTATGAGGTTATCATGCAAATGAATGGAATTAGAAAAAACATCCTGAGTCAAATAACCCAGACTCTGAGACACAAACATGTTTTTCTAATTTCCTGTGTTCTATATTTATATTTTGGATATTAGAACTTAATCAGAGGAGAATTTTTCTTTTATTTATCTGATTTCTGGTGTTCAATTAGTATATTTTGGATATTAGAAGTGTCTGTATGATTATTTTATATGTGGGTTGTGGGACCGCAGGGGCTTTGTGGAACCTGGAGAGAACCTCTCCAACTAAAAATGGTGCCCAATGTGGGGCAAGAGTTTCCACCTAAAACCTGAGAAAAAACATTCTAAAATGGAGCTAAAAACAGCTTCCTACCTCTCTCTCTCAAGTTAGTGGCAGGCTGCAGGTTTGAGCTACTATGGCGGGTTCCTGGTGTGTGCGTCTGACCTACAGTGTGGTGGGAATGAGGAGTCTAGGAGCAGCACTTTTCTCTGCTGCATGGTAGATTTAGCCTTTGCTAGTAAAAAAAAAGGTTTCTGGGCTATTCACTGCTTTGATAGAACTGCTTTTGATAGTTGATGGTACACATGGCTCCAGACCCAGAGCTGGCGGTAAACTGTACCACCGCCATGTTGGTAAGCTGAGGTGGGTGGAGCCAGCAGTCACAGTGGCATTTCAGTCTTACAAAGATGGATATTACACAGAGAATCTGGCTTGTGTTGTCTTTGGTATTTTTAACTACAGAAAAATATTTGATCATAAAAGCTGTTGAGTTAAACAAATATGCAAATTTTAAAGACGCCTTGACTTCAAAATTTGGATATAAGGGTATGTTGCTTTGGAAAAGAGTCTCTGCTTTTGTTTCCACAGAAAGCCAGAGGCTGTGGATTTGTTCCAGATTAAGATACATCAGGTTTGATCAGCCAAGACCACCTGAAAGGTCTCCGATGACACAATGGACCAGATGATCCAACATCCAAAATGGTTTCAAGGTAACTGGCTCAGAGGTTTACCCTCACGGACTACTCTATAATCCTAAAATTTTCTTTGTGTTCCCATAAGATACAGCGCCCCTTCCAGGAGGAAGTAGTAAGAGAATCTATGCCCAAATTCCCAGCTTGCTTTGGGGATGGAATTGGCTCACTCCTTCTCTAAAATCAGTCATATTGTTAAAAAATAAAAAAGGTTAAGAGATTCTTGTGTTCCAAATCAGAAGAGCCCTGTGGTGTAGGATAGAGAATAGAGAAAAACCAATATTTTTATTTAAAACAGGTTGATTATAAATGGGATCTCTTTCTAAAAAAAGGGGGCATATGATATAGATATAATAGGAAGAAAGGGTAGATTAATGAACTTACTTTTAAAGAACAACAACTTGTTTAAAATGTCTTACATGGGTATAGATTTTAGTTTATTGATACAAACTTAAAGTTAATTTTGTTATACTGTGTGTATATTTCTACTCTTGTTTAAGGTATTGTGTTTGTACAGCTCATTTAAAATTATAATGGATAATTAAAAATAGATTAATAATTAGTCATCTATGATAATCATACTCATAGCCATGTTAGTTAAGTCTTCTAGATATACACAGAGATATTTCAGATAGATAGGTAATCTTCAAATACTTCAAAGACCTACAGAATATGGCATTTAAAACATTTTTAAAATTTAGACTTTCTGGACAGTGAGACATGTCTGCTCCTGGCAGGACCAATTTACTTCAGAGAGGAGAATGGGCATTGAAGACACTTCATATGGAGTTTATCTTCACCTTGGCAAAAATAGCCATTTGGGCAAGAAACTGTTCTTGCCTGGACTGCTCCATCAACTGGACAGGCAGGACCCATACAAAGGGGACCACTAAACTTTGCTTGACAAAATGGTCCATCAGGTTCCTGCTTCTCAGAGGAAACTGCCAGACATTCTACAAAACACTGAGAGAAGTGACTGAGAGACTAGTCCTATGGGCTGAAGACAAATGCCCCAACTTTACAAAGGAACATTAGGTGACTGTCCAGGCTGTCAGCTGTCTCTGTCTACCCTGCAAGACTCCCAAAAGTTGCTTGCATCCTTCTCCCATTTCTCAGGTAATATTATATCCTTCTGAGGTCTTTGATATGGTTGAAGACTAGATAGTTATTTCCTCACTTATAATAAAAAATAAGTTAGATATAAAACCTTAGACTCACAAATATAAAATAGATAGGATATGTTCTTTAATATTGTAAGTGTAATTCTTGCTTGACAATTGTTTTGTTATATGTAATTTTACTATGTAAAAGTTAAAACCTTCCTTAAAAACAAAAAGAAAAGGGGAAGTGCCATGGCTATTGCTCTGTGTAAATAAAATGCTGATTGTCCAGTAGCCAGGCAGGAAGCATAGGCAGGAGAAGCAGAGAGGAGAATTCTGGGAACAGAAAGGCAGAGGGGGAGACACTGCCAGCCGCTGCCAGGAGAAGCAACATGTAAAGACACCAGTAAGCCATAAGCCATGTGGCAAAGTATAGACTAACAGAAATTGGCTAAATATTAGAGTAAGAGCTAGATAATGGTAGGCCTGAGCTAATGGTCAAGCAGTTATATAATATAAGTGTCTGTATGATTATTTTATACGTGGGTTGTGGGACTTCAGGGGCTTGGTGGAACCTGGAGAGAAGCTCTCCAACTACAAAAAGATATATGCCACCACAGCCCAGCAAAGCTTTGGATTCAAGAGCTTGATAATCTCATTTTGATGCCTAGCACCCAGATGGAGGTTGATGCAAAGAACTCAAACCCAGATTTTATGGTTGGGCTGCACAAAAACACCTTGATATTGATGCCCACCAAGACTGTACAAACATTGCAATTCACACACTCTGTACACATATTCATACAGGAAATGAGTCCTGCTGAGGATATCACTCTGTATAAATAAAATTCTGATTGGGCAGTAGCCACGCAGGAAAAATAGGTGGGACAAGCAGAGAAGAGAATTTTGGAACAGTGTAGTTTGAGAGCTTCTCTCCAGGAGCCACCAAGCCCTGTTAGTCCAACAACCCACTTGTAAGATAAACACACAGACATTTATATTATTGAAACTGCTTGGCTATTAGCTCAGGCCTACCATTGTCTACCTCTTACTCTTATATTTAGCCCATTTCTGTTAATCTATATTTTGCCATGTGGCTTGTGGCTTACCAGTACCTTATCTTTCTTGTCATGGTGGCTGCTGGCAGTATCTTCCTGCCCCAGACTCCCCTTTCCAGAATTCTCCTCTTCCTTGTCCCACCTACCTGGCCAATCAGCAGTTTATGTATGTTAACCCATCAGATCCATACATTTGACATACAGAACATTCCACAGCAGAACAGGAAGGCAGAGTGGGAGACACTGCCAGCCACCACCATCACAAGAAAGATATAAGGTACTGGTAAGCCTTGAGCCATGTGGCAAAGTGTAGATTAAAAGAAATGGGCTAAATATAAGAGAAAGAGCTAGACAATGGTAGGCCTGAGCTAATGGCCAAACAGTTTAAATAATATAAGTGTCTGTATGTTTATTTCACAAGTGGGTTGTTGGACTAACAGGGCTTGACGGGGGCTGGAGAGAAGGTCTCCAACTACAAATGGTGCCCAACATGGGGCAAGAATTTCCACCTAAAACCTGAGAAAAAAGATTCTAAAATGGAGCTAAAAACAGCTTCCTAGTTGTCTATCAAGTTAGTGGCAGCCTGCCGGTTTGAGCTACTATGGTGAGTTCCTGGCATGTGTGTTTGACCACCAGTAAGGTGAAATGAGGCATCTACAAGTGACACATTATGCTACATGGTGGATTTAGCCTTTGCTACTATTAAAAAAAAAGTGGTTTCTGCGCTACGTGCTGCATTCATAGAACTGCTTCTGATAATAGATGGTACACATAGCTCCATACCCAGAGCAGGCAGTAAACTGTACCACCACCACTTTGGGAAGCTGAGGTGGGTGCAGCCAGCAACCACAGAGGCATTTTAGTCTAACAAAGATAGATATTATACAGAGAATCTGGTTTGTGTTATCTTTGGGATTTTTAACTACAAAAAAAGATTTGATCATAAAAGCTGTTGAGTTAAACAAATATATAAATTTTAAAAGTACCTTGAATTCAAAATTTGGATCTAAGGATATGTTGCTTTGGAAAAGAGTCTCTGCTTTTTTTTCCACAGAAAGCCAGAGGCTATGGATTTGTTCCAGGTTAAGATACATCAGGTTTGACCAGCCAAAACCCCCTGAAAGGTCTCCAATGATGCCATGGCCCAGATGATCCAATATCCAAAATGGTTTCAAGGCAACTGGTTCAGAAGATATACCCTCACAGACTACTCCATAATCCTAAAATTTTCTTTGTGTCCCCATAAGATACAGTGCCCCCCTCCAGCAGGAAGTAGTAAGAGAAACTACACCCAAATTCTCAAATATATCAAGCTGGCTTTGGAGATGGAATTGGCTCACTCCTTCTCTCACAACCATCTTTAATGAGATCTGGTGTCCTCTTCTGGCCTGCAGTCATATATACTGTATACATAATAATAATAATAATGATAAATAAATAAATCTTTTAAAAAATTTAAAAAGACATTCATTAAAAAAAGAGAAAATATATTAAATGTGAATAAATACAGTGAGTTTTATAGAACATATAGAATTGTATGTTTCAGAGATAAGGTGGAGAATGAAGGAATTCTTAAGCTGAAATTTGATAATAGGAACTAGATTAAAGATAAGTGAGAGCCGGGCATTGGTGGCACATGCCTTTAATCCCAGCACTCTCGAGGCAGAGGCAGGCAGATCTCTGTGAGTTCAAGGCTAGCCTGGTCTACATAGTCAGCTCCAGAAAAGGTGCAAAGCTACACAGAGAAACCCTGTCTCAAAAAACAAAACAAAACAAACAAACAAAAACAAAAACAACAACAACAAAAAACGTGAGTGCATTTAACATTTGCATGATTCTAAGCATTTTAGAGATCAGGATTCCTATTTTATCAAGTAGTAGAGTTATATTTTCATGTAAATAAAAAACTACTATAGAACAATATATATGAAAGTTTGACAGATTCAAATCCCCTTTAGATTGAGAATTGTTAAGTCTCAGTCAGTGTAGCATATTCAACAATTAAGCATATATGTTCATCATATTTAATGATTCATTGCTTCACTATATTTATTCACATTGCCTGGAAAAGAAATGATTATTTTTCTTTCGGTTTGAATCCCATACATAATAAATAAAAAAATACTAAACAACTCTACAGACTATAAAACACAAAGGGATATTTTTTAAAAAATAATTTCAGTCACTTTTTATGGTATACCAAAATTTGAAAGTTGTTTCTTCATTTGTTGTTATTTTATAAGTTTTCAAAAATCTATTTTGATCATATATCTCCAAGTGTAATTTTTAATTAAATTACTGATTTGTTTCTTTGTAAACTATGCTAATTTCAATAGAAAAATATTTTTATTCAATTTCAACTCACCATATCAAGATCTTCATTGAGAACAGGGGTCTGTGAAAAATAGGATATACCAAGTGAAAATGTGATTCATTTACTCATTAATTTTAATTTCAGTTTTTAAGTAATGGAAATGGAAATCAAGAACTTTTGTGATTTTTCTGTTATTTCTGATCAAGTTTTTCTAGTAATAAAGCACAGTTATTTACCATGTTTGATGATGTCTCATATATTTTTTATTGGAATTCCATTTGATGCATTCACTGCCACATAAAAGTCCCATAATTCTTTCCTAGGACTGGTTTCTTTTGCTGCATTAAATGGAAGTGTAAAAAATGGCCATTAGAAATATTACCTCCTGATGTAAGGATTCCTCAAATTTTGTTGTTTATATAGTTTTATTGATTATTAAATGTCATTTCTTGACTATTTTCTTCTGTAGATTTGAATCAAATACGCATTGCTGCTACATCTTTTCAGATCCACTGCCCATTATTTTCTAATTAATCAACACACATACACACACACACACACACACACACACACACACACACTTTTTTTTAAACTATCAACTCTAATTTGTGCTGATAATATTTTGATGAATGTGCAGCTTTCCACTTAAAAACGGTCAACATAATGGAGTTTTCATTAATTATTTCCTTTCAGAGTTTTCTTGCAAAGCATCAATGCCAATCTCTAATTTGGAAGGCAGCTATGTTCACCACTATAACACCAACGCAGATGCCAATCTCTAATTTGATATCTAGTAAATGTAATTTTTCCAAAGATTCTTCAAATAATATTTTACTTTGTATAATTATATATGGAGACTAAACCATCAAAAAACTGAATAAATAAATTAATAAATTTTTAAAATTCATTGTAGTTTCTGGATTAATTGTCAATGACAGTCATTACTATCTTGTGATTACAAATATACTATGAAAATTAAATAAAATTCAAGGTATTCTTTCCAATTTTGTTATTTATAAATTTAGTCATAAAAATAATTATTATTTGGGAAATAAGTATATTGTATATATGTGTGTCACAAAAATTCTACTTTAATGTACATTTTATGTTATAAATGAAAATTGAAAAAAACAAAAGTTTAGTACATGATTTGATTAAATAAATAATTCTAAAATACAAGTTTAAGCATTTTTTTATTTCTCTAAAATGTGTGATACCCAACATGTGTAATTTTAACTTTCTATATACAACTTTTTTTTACAAATATTTAACAAAGTATAATATTGAAATTATTCAACAAAATACATAGAGTTATTTTTTCTATAATCATAAAATTTAGTTGACTTATCCCAATCACAGTTTTTTATAATTTTCATAACTTCATGCTATATTTTCAAACTGCCATGAACCCCAAACACTGACTTTATTACTGTGTCATCAAGCAAAATATTTGATTTAGTTTTCTTAATGCAAAAACTACATTATCTTACACTAGAAAACTCTCCACTTACCAAGATTGTCCTTATAATTAACTGACAAGAATTTCACTAAATGTCATGCATTTTTCAGTGTTTCTGTTTCAAACTCTTGTAAAACATATTTTAGAAACAACTTATCCACTTAAGATGGACAGAATGTGTAAATGTTCCCACTTGGTTCATGGGTTGTGATGTCTGTGGAAATTCAAGATGAGAAGCCAAAATTACATAGAAAGATCATTATCAGAATAGATTGACTGTTTTACACACCTATGGTTCCATCTTTTTTCTCTCTGAACCCAGTATTCTGGGAGAGTATTTTATTTCCAGGACCATCGAGAATATTGTCATATAATCATCTTCACCCTGGCTTTGGCTCTGCAATGGTCTTGACTCATCTGAAACAATGATTCAGATATAAACCTCCTCTTGCATCAGTTTTCTTTTTAAAACTGTTTGGTTGTTTGTTTTTGAGCTGAGGATGGAACCCAGGGCCTTGTGCTTGCTAGGCAAGCGTAATACCACTGAGCTAAATTCCCAACCCCTTAAAAACATTTTTAAAGCTACTACAATGTTAAGTACTATGAGAGTGAATTTAATGCACTGCATATATATGTAGTCACCTGACAGCATAAGATACTCACATAATGGGCTTACAATGACAGCAATAAAATTTTGAAACAGCAGTTTGTAGAGTTGGCATCCAACTTTTGCCTAAACATAAAATAGCAATAAATCTATTTTCATCAGTGAACATTGCATAAAAATCCTTTGCCTTCAACACACAGATGACTCTCAATAATTTTTATCCACTCTGAAGCATGGATAATTTTCCTAAAATGTTCATGCCTGCTCCACATATTGCACCGCTGTGAGTAAACTACAAGTTTTTATACATTTGGGAACAGAGACACAGAGTATATATATATATTTTATTCAGTTTTGTTAATACAAAAATTATATTATTCTATAATAGAAAAACTCTAAAGTTATCAAAATTGTTATACAAGCACACACATATATTTATACACACACACACACACACACATATATATATATATATATATATATATATATATATATATATATATATTTACTTTGCACTGTAGGTCTCTGACTTATCTGCAACTTGGACTTTCCAGACACTAATACCTAGATAATACAGATCTTATGACTCTTGTGTTGACACAAACCCCCAGCAGGGATTGGAAGGGCAGGTTTACACATAATGGTGGTGAAGGAAACTCTACTCCTGAAATGTATGTATGTCATATAATTACCTCAGCCATTCTTTCCTAAGAATATAACTATCTCACTATTATAAAATCTAACAATCCTCCAAAACCATCTTTGACTATGTAGAGAAAAATTTCCATCATGACCAAGTTGTTACAATCCAACATGGACATCATCTTCACATCTACAAATGTAGAGTTATTGCCATGGTCCAGGCTCAGCTCCGGCTGAGGTGCTGAGTTGGGAAAGGGGTGTGGGCACAGTGAAAACTTCTGACCACAAAGTGGACTGCACTCAAGTGGCCTCAAACAGCTCAGGCTATTTTTATTTATTATCTCCCAGAGTTTTTCTTACCAGAGTTTTATGAACAGTTTTATTATTGGCTTCTATTTTTTGACTTTAAGAAATACATTACAACTTAAGGGCTACATCATGATCATGATGAAAAACCCCATGGCTACCCTTTCAGCATCATCAAATAGACCTTCACACCCCATGTACAACCTTATTCTAAATATAGAGTTCAGCATATGCAGGATGAGCTAAATATAGAGTAGGACACATCCTGGTCTCACAGCCAATAAGTGATGAACCACTTTCCCACATTGGTATCTCAAGGAATGTCATTGCATTTAACTGCATTCTTGGGCAACATATCAGTAAAACATGACCAATGTTGATATATATTATGATATGATATATTTGTGATGATTAATGATCTGACATCATTGACTTATTTTCACACAATGTCAAGGAAATAGTGACTATGTACTACTAATTAATATTCAATATCTATACATTTGTTATTTTATAATTAATTTAATTTTATATATTGACCACAGATTTTCCTCACCTCCCTTCTCCAATCCCCAGCCTTTCCCTGAACCCACCTCCCAATATCACCTCCTCCAAGGCAAGGTCTCTTCTTTGGAGTCAGCCTAGCCTGGTATATTTAGCTGAGGCAGGTCCAATCTCCTCCTCCCTACAACAAGGCTGAGCAAAATGTCCCAGCATAGGACCCAGGCACCAAAATGTCAGCCTATGCACCAAAAACAGGTCCTGTCTCTACTGCCTGGGGGCCTCCTAAGCAATTCAAGCTAATAAACTGCATCAATTATCCAGAGGGCCTGGTCCAGTTCCATGGGGGATTCTTAGCCACTTGTTCACAGTTCATGTGTTTCCACTAGTTTGGCTATTTGTCCTTGTGCTTTTTCCAATCATGGTCTCAATATCTCTTGCTCATTTAAGGAACTGATCAACATCCTTAGTCATCAGCAAAATGCAAATCAAAACAACTCTGACCTACCACCTTACACTTGCTAGATGGCTAAGATCAAAAACACTGAAGACAGCTTATGTTGGAGAAGATATGGAGAAAGGGAATATTCAATATTTTGCTTCTTATATCTGAATGAATTTAACTTACCTGAAATAAAATGTGATGCAAACCTCCTCATAATTATTGTATTGTAGAAGATGACATACATGAATTCTTAGTGGTCCATTATCCTCTATTAATTTTAAATCATCAGCTGCTAAGTAGAGGGTTTGATACTTTTCTAAATGCTGAAAAAGAATATGCACTCTGAAAACTCAGTTAACTATTGTACATACAGTTTCAATGTCCATTAAAATATTTAGTAGATATTCTTATGTGATATACTCTCAGCAATATGCATGTTAGCAATTTCATTTCCTGTTTCTAAATGCTACAATCCTGAAATATGAAACAATGTTGAGTTTCCATGCATGAAAGGAAAGATTGAAGAAGTTTGTGTTGCAAAGAATAGTGTGGATACATATACTGACAGTCCTCCCTCCTTCCCAAACCATCTGCCTTTTAAAGCAGGTCCCTTTACTGCTGTGTTGGACACTACAGTACCTGTCTCTGGGTCGGTAGGGACCTCTGAAGCCTTCTTTGTGACCTGGCTTAATTTGTTTTTCACCCTATGGTTTTTCTAGTAGATTTTCAGGACTTTTGTAATCTTGTAACTATCCAAGCTCCACTTCCTAAATTTTAAGAACTTTATGGAAAGTTTAAATTGAAGGTGCTGTTTGTAGACTCAAATGTTGACCCAATGGACATCCAGCCATCACTACAAATCCTTGAGTGTTCTCTAAGAAAATGATGCTGGTCATCACAGCTTCATCATCTCCTGGGTTTTGATGCTTGGCTCTCTCTGCTAATCTCTGCTTCCTGGCTATTCCTCCTCCAGTTGCTTCTCACACTCTGCTGTCCTGTGTAGTGATTTGCTGAGAGAAAGTACAATTTTGTCCCCTGCCCTCTGCACCACATATGCGTTTCAAGTTTATTATTGCAGTAAAAGTGCTTTATGCTGTCTTTTCTCAAAAAAAACTATAAAAACAAAACAAATCAAAAATCCTTAGACTGAGCAGACATGCTTTGTGTCTTCTATGTACTGGTATAACAACAAAAACAGGACTTTTTAGCTGTGTGATGGTGGTGTATGCCTTTAATCCCAGCACTCAGGAGGAATAGGCAGGTGGATCTCTTTGAGTTTGAGGCCATCTAGATCTACAGAGTGAAATCCAGGACAAGCATCAAAACTACTCAGAGAACCCCTGTCTCAAAAACAACAAAAAAGAGGATTTCTTAGACAACCCTTGACTTTCTAATCATAGGTAAGACTGTTGTGGACAGAACACCAAAATAACTGAAGAAAGCTCAAGTACTGACAAATGGCATCTCCCCAAACAAAATCAATTTAGAAAGAATATCCCCAGCAGTATTCAGGGTCAGAGAAGCCAGAAAAAGAAACCAGTTTTCAAGGACACTCATCCAAAATATTAGTTTCTGTAACTTACAAAGAAGTAAAAACAAATTAGGGATTAAAAACATAAACATCTGATTAATATGGCCTGATAAAGGGGGATAGGAGGGAGGAAATTTGGAGGTCAATGTATTGATATCTCAGTACAAAAATGTATTAAATGCCAATAATGAAGGAAAATTATAAGGGGGTTAATAAATTAAACAGACATTCCTCCAAAGAAGAGAGCTTTATAACCATAACCATGAGAGAAATGTTAATAAAATTTTAATATTTGATCTTTTCCCAATTAGAAGGCCATGGTCTGAGATAAGACTAGTGGAATATGTTAGGAGGGCTGAGTCCAAAGGGAACTTACATCCACTGCTACTAAGCATGTAATCTGGGGAAAATAGTTTTGAATGGGTTTGTGGAGGATTTTACGTAGAACATAACCCTTATCTACCACTCCTAGGAATAGACTCAAAGGACTTTGTGTCTTGATAGAAGATATATTATATTCATGTTATTTAATATTCATTTCAAAAGAGCTAAAACTTTCATCACCCTAGATGCTCATTGAAACTGGAATACATAAGAAAACCACACTATAGATCCAAAATGGAACAGAGATGTGGAGAAAGGAATACTCAATCATACCACAAGGAAACATGCTCAACTATGTTATAACAGCAGAATAATAGCCAGAACCTGGAAACAAATTTGATGACCCTCAACTGAAGAATGGATAAAGAAAATGTGGCACATACACACAATGGAGTACTACTCATCAGAGAAAAAAATGACATCATGAGGTTAGCAGGCAAATGGATGGAACTAGAAAACAGTCAAGCTGAGCGAGGAAACCCACACTCAGAAGGACAAACATGGTATGTACTCACCCATAAGTGTATACTAGATGTAAAGCCAAGGATAACCAGACTATAATCTACAAGCCCAGAGAAGCTGGATAAAGTGGAGGACCCTGAGAGAGTAATGCATGGATGACCCCAAGAAGGGGACATGGTTAAGATCTGCTGCGTTAACTGGAGAAGAAAGACGGGAGGGGATGAGTGATGAGAACAGGATGTCTGAGTTGGGGGAGGGTAGAGAGGGAGAGCAATGAAAGATATCTTGACAGAGGGAGCCCTGAGAAGGTTAGGGAGAAATCTGGTGCTAGGGAAACCCACAACAACCCCAATTAAGACTCCTAGCAATGTTGGCGGAGGATCCTGAACTACCCTTCCCCTGTAGTCAGATGGGAGTCTACTCTAATTTTCATCACAGAAACTACATCCAGTGACTGACGGAAGCTGATGCAGAGACCCACAGCCGAGCACTTGGCTGAGCTCCTGGAGTTCACTTGAAGAGAGGGAGGATGGTCACGATCATGATGGGGAAACCCACAGAGTCAGATGACCTGAGCTGCTGGGAGCTTGTGGACTCTGGACTGACAGCTGGGGAGCCAGCATGGGACTGAACTAGACACTCCAAATGTGGGTGACTGTTGTCAGGCTTGATGTGCTTGTGAAGCCTCTGGCAGTGTGAACAGGATTTATCTTAGGTATATGAACTGGCATTTTAGTGCCCATTTCAGAGGGTAAAAATTCTTGCTCAGCCTTGATGCAGGGCTAGGGGGTTGGTCTGTTCCTAAACTTCATATGCCAGCCTGTGGTGACTCCCAATGGGAGGCCTTGCCTGCTATGAGGAGTGGATGGGGTGGGTTGGACGAGGTGATGGAAGAGAGAGAAGAGTAGGGAAGGGACCTTGGGTTGCTATGTAAAACAAAAAATATTAAATGAAATAAACAAAAAATAACAAGCAAGAAACTCCAATAAAAACATAGGAAGATTTCTTATGAAAACTGAGGCATTTGTAAAAAATTTGGACGTATAAATAAAAAAATAGTTTGCAGCAGATGTGCATTCCACAGGTGAGCACTCAGGTTCCATAAGACCTGTGTTATAAAATTATGGTCAAGCCCAAGTTAGTTCACTGTGAGTATTTGGTCAGGAAGTTCCTAGTGTCTCTCAGGTAATATGTGTTAGTTCCTGGTTTCTTGATGTCACTAGACAATAAGATCCTGTTTCTCAGGAAACCCAAAACATTGAAGGCAGGACATAGAGCAATACAACTTGAAATGAGAAGGAGGGGTTGGCGATTTAGCCCAGTGGTAGAGTGCTTGCCTAGCAAGCACAAGGCCTGGGGTTCAGTCCTCAGCTCTAGAGGGAAAAATAAAAATAAAAATAAATATTGCTTTTAGGGGCCGGAGAGATGGCTCAGTGAGTAAGAGCATTGATTGCTCTTCCAGAGATTCTGAATTCAATTCTCAGGAACTACATTTTGGCTCACAGCCATCTGTAATTGGATCAGATTTCTTATTCTGGTGTATATATAAAATATAAGAATAAATAAAATTTCAAAAAAGAATGCTTTTAAAAAATGAGAGGAAGCTTTCTCTCCTACAGCTGGCTTCCATAATTATGAACGAATAACATGGACGACTGCTGAAGAAAAGGTACCAAAGGACTTTCTTGATCTCTCAGACTTCAATACTCATCATCTGCCTAAGCTGACCCCCTGGTGCACCATAGAACATGTGTTAATTTAAATTGTCATAGACTTCTTGAGACAGAAAGAAAGAATAAAGCTTTTGAGAAATGTGTTTTATATATGTCACAATATGGCAAAATTTCTTGGATATTGTGTTTTATTGAAATATTTGTAAGATATATGAAGTTGCATTATCAGCATAGTTCCCACTTATACTAATCCAAATTTCCCATGACATAATTTTGTGCACTGAATGATTTTCATTTTCCAAACTTAATATATATTTATTGAAATATCTAGTTTATGAAGATGGAATTTTATGTGGCATCAATAGCCATATCATTAAAATTCATAATCATTATAAATATTGGCATTTTGAATCATAAATATAACCCTAATCTGATATGTAATTTCAACTGAAAAATTAAATCAAACAATTATTTCAGAATTTTTTTCACATATTGAAAGAAGTAGCAACCATTTTCATGTAAATCTCCATCTATGGCATCTCCTCCATCACCACACTAAACCATGTGGTCTTTCCAAACATCCAAGTTCTGGCTAGCACTTACATTGAGAAAAGTTCTACCTACTGCCAAATATCCAGAGATATGAAGAGATAATTGTTTACTGGACAGAGCAAAAAATATGAATGTATATCCAATGAAATATAAAAGGGCTCTCAGTATTAGCAAGGGCAATAAGAATGGACACTGAAGTTAATTAATATTTTATAATTGAAGTCATCCAGTCAGCACTGTTAGGTTGTAATGAGAAGAAAATTAAACTACCTTAGAACATGAACATGGGGGATCCCCTGAAAATTCCCAGTCAGCAAAGTAGGGTTACCATTGTACTAGCAACTGACACAAAAGCAAATAATCACATTTCTTATTACCAGCATTTCCTCAAAAATTAACTTTCATTTACTGTAAGTTTTGAAACAAAATGTCATTCCTACACAGGAACATACACATTATACCTTCTCGTATTAAAATACAATTCTCTTATAACACATTTTTATGTTTTTCAATTTATAGCTGTGTTTTAAGCCCCTATTAAAATACATTTCTTTATAACACTTTTTAAAATTTATGGTTGTGTTTTCAGTCAATCCAACAGAAGGTATTGCTACAGACAGATTTCTTCTATATTACACTAATTAAAATGGCCATTACAGAAGTTAACAGAAGAATCTTCATTTTTCTATTCTATTTCTTGCTTTCCAGCTTCTTGAGATCAGTATTTCATTTGTTACACAGGATATCAACTAAAACACATTTCATCTGTTTCCCTTCATGGATTGAATGTGATATATTGTTTCATTTTGGAAGCTTGTTTATTTATCAGAGTGTCTTGTTTGGCAGTCACTCCAGGACTTAGATTGATACTGTTACATTTTGTCAATGACAATTTCATTTAGAAAAGTCTGGTATGAGGTGATTTATTGTCAAAAACATGAGGAAACACATTACATAATTTTGAAGGACAATGATGAGACTGTATTCTTGGATCCTGTGCTATATAAAGGAGAAGGAGTTTCAAACTTTACTTTTTAAATTGCCAATTTATGTTATTATTTGCATCATTAGAAACTCACAGTTCTTAGCAGTCAACTACAATAGTTGCTCTGCTAATTGGACCTAATGGTGAACGGAATATTACAATGGGGCAAAATTCTCCCATGATTTATAAGATTTTCTAAGAAAGCATATTTTATGGACTAGAGCTTGTTACTTTGAAACAATGAAGATTACCATTTCCATATGTGCATTTTAAGGCTGTCAAAGATGCATATCAGAGAACTTAACATGAATTGATGAACCACACATCACTGGTTCTATCATCTGCTATATGACACTTCTGTGCTCACAAAATCTTCATGGAGTTTAACATGAAAGATTATAAATTTTACATTTATACAATGGAAATACACTCTAGTGGTCTTAGGGTTTCTATTGCTGTGAAGAGATACCACAACTATGGCAATACTTATGAAAAACACATTTGATTGGAATGGCTTGCTTACATTTGTCATCATGGTGAGGAGCACACCAACCTACAGAAAAATATGGTGCTTGAGAGGAAACTGAGAATTCTGTGTTGGAGGAAACAGGAAGCCAACTGTCTACTACACTGAGTGAGCTGCAGCAAAAGAGAACTCAAAGCCTGCCCCCACCATGGCTCACTTCCTCCAGCAAGGCTTAAAACCTTGCAGAAGGAATGTAACAATGGAAAACTCTACCTATGATGAGTACCTCTGAGACTGTAATTTTTTTATTCCATAGTCTGTTTCTTAGGTAAGAGAAAATCCACTAGGAAATGACTTTGAACATCTTTTGCTCAGATGGTATTCACTGAGGTTAGGTACCCATTAGTGAGTAATAGTTCCAGGTGCAAGGCTAATGCCAAGGCTTTGGCCATGGTGTGTTTAGGAGAATCACTCCCCACCTTTGTGAACATTAAATTTCTAAAGGAAGCTTATTTTTAGATAGCAAAAACTCCAAAGAAAACACTGTATCAAAGTGACTTCTGTTGCCCCTAAGAATCCCAGATTGGAGTTGCTAGGAAACAATAATGATCTCACTGCCTCTCAAAATTGCCCGTGGTAAATCAACCACACCCAATCACAACCTTACTTTATATCCTCATTTTCTTCTCTTAAGGACACAAATATCTGGGTGTTGTAATGATTTTTTCTTCTTCAACCTCACATGGACTGATATGGTAGCAATAAGTGAAACATGTAGTGAAGACATCATTATGCCATCCCTGTAAATTGATGACAATTAATACATGTTCCATATACTACAGATTCCATATAATGAGAATGGAGACAACCCCACTCTTGTATTTTTGACTTACTCAGGCCCTTGTCACTGTACTTCTTTATAAATTATATTTTTCCACCTGTGCACATAGGCTCCACATGAATGAATTAACTTTTTAAATCACTGATATTTCTAGGGATTTGTTAGTCACATAAGGTTTTTGGTGATTAAATAAGAATATTCAGGATAATATTTCCTATTATATCAGTCAACAGAACATGATCAATAGCTCATAGTGTCTTTACTTCTTGAATAAATTATGTAATTATATCAAAAGCATGAATATAGATAAAACTAGAATTTTACAAGCCCACATAAGGGAACTTAAATTTTCTCACATATTCGGTGTTGCCCATCATAGCCAAAATTAATGTCACTTTCTTCTTGAGTGAAAATAAGTAATTCTATGTTTATAACTATATTTAAATGTTATCATATGAAATAATGTAAGGAAACTTTTCATTCAGATTGTATCCATCTTTCTGTATGTTTGAGATTGATAAACACAAACTGAACTATTTAGGACGCCATCTCCCAATGTATCCTATAAAATACACAATTAGTTAGAAGTAAAGTTTCCCACAACCAAAGACAGAACAAAAGAAAATGCTATTTACATCTTTATACTACAATACTAATGTAAAATCTATCTTGAGAATTTAAAACATGATAAGAGAAATGAAACAAAACCTGTTTTTTTAAAAGGGAGTAACTTTGCTTACAAGATAACAGTGATAATACTGGAAAGAATAAATGTCATTAAAACAGTGCATAACCAAGTGAGGATTGGGAAAATATTACATAAAAATGACAAAATGACAGGAATTCATGCATTGTTTGACATAATTCTGCCCCTCTTTTCTCTCACATTTCAGTTAAAAGACATGGACTGAAAAATTAGAGTAAAATCAATGAAGCTATTTGTTACTTGCAACAAATATACTTTGGTGGCAAAGAAACAAGTTGAAAATTACATGTGGAAATAAACAAGAATAACAATGCTAATGTTCCATCATGTACACTTCAAACTTAATTTAGTGGAAGATATAATTAAAGTCAGCACATACTGATAATGTGAGAAGTTCCACAATGGGTCATAAACATATATTATTATGACACTGGTGTACTAAATTTTATAAAGCAAACAGTACTGAATGTGATATAATGGATATATCTCTACATTATAATGTGTGATTTCAATATGTGATTATTGTCAGTAGGTAAGTCATCAAAACATAGGGCAAACAATAAAATAAGCTCTATGGAAACAAATTGACTATGTTATCATCTATAGAGCATTCCAAAGAACAGCAGCAGAACACATATTTTTCTTCACTAGCCAAAGGAACTTAGTTTTAAATTATCATATTTTATAGACAGCAAGTCTTCTCAAACACTCTGAATAACTTTTATTATTATCAGATCACAGTATTTAAAAAGTCCAAGACAGAGCAAAACTAAACTATAGAAAATGTACAAACATAAAAATTAGAAAAATAAAACACTTTTAATAATCAGAGAGTTCCTAAAGGAATTGGAAGTGGGCCCTAATGTTCTTGGACCCAAATAGTTATAGAGATGCAATGTATCATATTCAATATAAACTTGAAATGATGAGAAAATAATAAAACTTTGGAAAATATACCAAAAGATGTTCCAAGGAGGAAGGGAAAGTCTATTTGTACAAATGTCTACATTTAAAAATTATGGACTGGTAGATCGTTCAGCAGGTAGAGATACATACCAAATGGTTGCATTCTGAATTCCAATATCAGAAACATGATAGAAAATGGGAATAAACACCAGTCAACTATTGTCATCCAACCCCACATGTGAGTTACTGTGTGTGCCAATCTGAGGGAATGCTAAGTGTGGGGTGCACACACAAATAAAGAAGTGTTGAACACATCAAAGAAACCTGCACCATCATTAGTCGAGAAGAAACAACAAAAATCGGAGTTCTGAATCTTAACCCCTATAGGAGAGGAGAATCCTGAACCAATAGTAACAAAATCAAACCTGAACCAAAATGTAAAAGAAACAATGAAACACAGTTCAATAAAAATTATAACCATGAATGACAAACCGTTAGCCAATCAAACAAAAATAGTTAGAGAAGACAATCTATAATAATGATAATAGAAGAATCGACAGACATTCAGAAGATGAAGGAAAAATAAAGGAAAGGAGAGAAGAAAAGAGGAGAGAGGGAAGGAAGAAAGAAGGAGAACAGAGGAAGGGAAAGGATCTAGGGAATGTTCTGTTATTGCCTAGGCTTGACTTTCAGACTCGTGGGCTACACCTGTTTTGCATTATTTATTATTAATTAAATAAGTATTATTTTAAAATATTTCTTTTTCTATTTTTTCAATTTATTATTATTATTATTACTATTATTATTATTATTATTATTATTATTTGTGTTCTTGTTTAAAATGGCCACCCACAAACCTTGAAGACCATTTTCTGTGTGCATGAGGCCAAAAACTATGAAACACTTCATGTCTTAGGATAGTGCACTATCCACAATCCACAAAACACCTTAAAGCACCTTGGGCTGCCAAGCCAGAGGAGCCCTGCAGCTGGCAGTTTTCTTGTGTCCTACAGCTGCCCAGTCCTAAATAAACACACAGAGGCTTTATTAACTAGAGACTGATTTGTCTATGGCTCAGGATTAAGGCTGACTTGTTCTTTCTTCTTAAATCAACCCATTTCTATTAATTTAAGTATCCCCCCAATTCTCATGGCCTTATTGGTGTTCCATTACATCTTGCTCCCTGAGCAGCATCTTTCCTCTCTCTCTCTCTCTCTCTCTCTCTCTCTCTCTCTCTCTCCCTATATATATATATATATATATATATATATATATATATATATATGTGTGTGTGTGTGTGTGTGTGTGTGTGTGTGTGTGTGTGTATACATACACACACATGTATAATATATATATATGTATTTTCTACCTGGATCTAATCTGTCTAGTCATAGGCCAAGGAGATTCTTTATTAACTATTGGTAATGACACATATTCACAACAAACAGAAAGCCCATCCCAAAGCACTTTCCCTTGTTTGTCTAATCACAAAGGAAGGTTTTGATTTTAACATAGTAAAATTACATATCACAAAACAGTTATCAAGCAAGAATTGTAGTTACAATAACTAGTTTACTTATATTTGGTAAAATTAAAGAAAATGTTCTATTATCTATTCTATCTTTGGGAGTATAAAGTTTTATACCTAATTTACCTTTTATTCATAAATCAGATAAATGAATGAAAATTCTTATCTCATAAAGGTCTAATATCAAAATATACTAATTGAACCCAAGAAATCATGTAAATTAAACAAAAACTCTCATCTGATAAAGGTCTACTATCCAAAATAAACATATTGAACACTAGAATTCTGATAAATAAAACAAAATTTCTCACCAGATAACGAACTAATATCCCAAATATACAAATCGAAAACAAGAAATCAGATAAATTAAACAAAACTTCTGACCTGATAATAATCTAATATTCAAAATATAATATAGAATATTAAATCATGAAAAAACAAAATTCTCATGTGACAAAGATCAAATATGAAAAATATACTTATTGAACACAAGAAATTAAATAACACTAAAATTATGAACTGATAAAGGTCTAATATCAAACATATCCATATTGAAAATAATTAGCTAAAAAATAATTCTCATGTGATAAATGTCTTATATCCAAAATATACATACCGAAAACAAGAAAATAGTGAAATAAAAATTCTCACCATATAAATAACTAATACCTAATGCATACTGAACATGAGAAATCAAATATATAGAACAAAAATTCTCATCTGATTAAGGACTATATCAAAATATACAAACAGAATTCATGAAATAAGAAAAAAAACAAAATTATCACCAGTGGGTCTATTATCCATAATATTGACATTGAACAAGAAATTAAACAAAACAAACATTCTCATATGCTTAATGTCTAATATCCAAAATATACACACTGAACAGACTATATCAGATAAGTAAAACAAAATTGTCATCACATAATGGTCTAATATCAAAAGTGTACTTATTGAACACAAGAAATTATATAAAATAAAAATCCACACTATTAAATTTCTAATACCCAAAATATACATGTTAATACCAGAAATCAGATAAATAAAACAAGGATTATCACCTGATAAAGTTTCATATCCAAATGATTTATTGAACACAATACATTAGAATAAACAAAAATTTTAAAAATTTAATGGGTAAACATCTAATATACAAAATCCATCTTGTAAACAGTAGAAATCAGATAAATAAAACAAAAATTCTGTTATGATAAATGTCTAATAAACCAAATAAACATATTAACCACAAGAAAACAGAGAAACACAGCAAAATTCTCAACTTATATACAAACATATGTAGATCCCAAGAAATCAGAGAAAAAAACAAAAATTCTCACCTAATAAAGTTCTAATATCCAAAATATGCATATTGAACACAAGAAATTAAATTAAACAAAAATTCTCATATGAAAGTTCTAATATACAAAATATAAATATTGAAATAAAAAAAGGAATCAACACAATTCTCACTGGTAGGTCTAATATAAAAAATACAGATGTTGAACAGAAGAAATCAGATAAATAAAACAAAAGTACTCCTCAGATAAAGATCTAATATCCTAAATTTTTATATGGAATATACTTAGATAAATAAAAGAAATATTCTCATCCATTAAAGCATAACATTACCAGGCAGTGGTGGCACATGCCTTTAATTTGTTCAATCTGGAGGCAGAGGCAGGCTCTGAGAGTTCAATGCCAGCTTGGTATCCAAAGTGAGTTCCAGGAAAGGCACAAAGCTACACAGAGAAATCCTGTCTTGAAAAAACAAAAAAAGGAGCCTAACATCTAAAATATACATATGGCACACAAGAAATTAAAAAAAAACTGTTTTTCTGAGTCAGCATTCAGTCTATAATGTCTTGTGGCTAAGGAGATAAGGAGATGCAGAAAATTATGAAGACCTAGAGCATATATAAATTTCTATGATATTATTACCTTGTGTACATAAAATTTCAATAGGAGATAAACATTCAGTTCCACACATGGAAAGAACTAAAGAATGTCCAATCCATTGGAGAGAGATCTATGGCTTTGGATGAAGGGTGTGCTGAAGGGCTTCCCTTGTATCTCAGCAGAGGCTCCTGCAAAGGTCAGCTTGATTTCTAGTGTATTATGAGGAAAGCTCATAAGCAGGGAAGCAATGTCAGTTCCCATGACATCTGCAGCTCTTCCCTGGACATTCTATTGTATCCTGGAGAGCCCTGGCATCCTCTGTGATGTCACCTATGTTGTGGCAACATGAACTGGCCGTGGGAAGTTTATTCAATATCTTCATCATTTACTGATGAACATGATGGATAATACTGAAGAGTCTGATTCAGAAAGAGATTGGAGATGGTAGAAAGACAAGAGAGTGACAGAAGAAAGCTGACCTTCAGCCTCAGTGTAAAACATCAAGAAAGAAATGGTCAAGGGAATTGTGTAATGAGTTCTGTGCAGGAAAAGGGAAGCTTCCTGGAGGAAGAGGGCTTGAACTGAATCTTCCAGTAATGGGGCATAGAAAGTTAAAGTCTCTGGGAACTAACAGAGCTTCCCTGCTTGTCATGGCTCTTGAAATTCAAGGTTTCCAGGATAGTAATTGTTTTGCCTCAGAGGTCAGGAACTGGTAAGGCCAAACTTTATGCTGGGAACTCTTTGCTTTTGTTTCATTTGGGGGATAGGCTTTGATGTGTGACCAATATTAAAGAGGGAGGGATTAATGAGGTGTGCCATTTTCAAGGCAGGGCATCACTGTATTTCAACCACAGTGGCTAACTTTTGGTACTTCGCAGATGCCCTGTGGGTCCTAGGTTGTCAGTAAGGTGACTTGTTGAGTCTGGTGACCATGTTCTGCCCTTATATGTCTTCTCCATCAATAGTTATATGGTTAGAGTAAACTGTCAAGATATTTGGGGAACCTCTAAATCATGGGGGTGATTGTGAAATTGGCAGTTTTCTCCTGACTCATAAACCCACAGGCTTGTGGACTTGGCAGCCAAGTTGAATCCTGAGACTGCAGCTGTGAATAAGCCTAAAGAGGCTATCTCCTTAGTTATTGAAGCATTGCTATGAGGGCAGAGAGAAGCAGATAGTTGAGATGTCCAATTCCTTCAAATAAAGAAAAGAGCTGATTTTCCCAGCAGGGGCATTTGAAGCATGGGTCAGAATAATTTGGGCTGTCTATGAGTCATTGGTAAATAAGATTTCTCAAAAATTTGATTAGGACTCAGGATGGTCTGTCCATCCTCTTTGCATTGTCATACTGCAAGATAATTTGTATTCATCTACCCACTAGGAGCACCAGGGAGCCACCATCCCACTAAACCTTCATCACCAAGATGCAAGTGAAGCAGAAGGTGCAGAGACTGACCAGTAAGCTACAGCAAATGACCACTGAAAGAAATTTGAAGTGAAATCGCTTGATCTTTGTCACTGAAGAGTACATCAAGATTAGGTTTTCATTCTTTCAAACACTGTGGTTTCAATCCCAGGTCTACTCTGTCTATCATCATTAATTCATTTTTTATAAGGTCTGTGTTTCCAGTAGGCTGAATTTACAGGACATGCCTTTGCTGAAAATCATGTCTCTCAATTCTTCCCAAAGGCAGAACCTCAAATGTGGGCAGGAATGACACGAGGATAAAGACTATTCTGCTCCCTCTAAAAAGAAACAAAATCAGAGACTGTGGCATGGATAAAGAAGGTGTGGAACATATACACAATGGAGTACTACACAGCAGAGAAACACGATGACATCATGAGGTTTGTATTCAAATGGATGGAATTAGAATAACCCAGACTCAGAAAGACAAACATGTTTTTCTAACTTCGTGTGTTCTATATGTATATAATGGATATTAGACCTTTATCAGGTGAGAATTTTTGTTATATTTTTCTGATTTCTTGTGTTCAATTAGTATATTTTGGATATTAGAACTTTATCAGAGGAGAATTTTTGTTATTTAATTTATTGTCTTCAATAACTATATGTTTGATATTAGAACTTTATCAGATGAGAATTTTTGTTTTATTTAACTAATTATATCCAATATGTATATTTTGGATATGAGACCATTATCAGATGTGAGATTTTATTCTATTTATCTGATTTCTTCTGTTTAATAAGTATATTTTGGATATTGGACCTTTACTCTGGGGAAATTTTGTTTTTCTAATTTCTGTGTTCCATGTGTATATTTTAGAAGTTAGAATTTTAACAGATGATTATTTTTGTTTTATATATCTAATTATGTTCAATATTTAAATTTGGGGTGTTAGACCTTTATCTGTTTAGACTTTTTGTATTATATCTCTGATTTATTCCATTCAATATGTATAATTTGTATCTTAGGCCTACCAGTGAGAATTTTGTTGTTTCTATTTTTTGATATCAGTATATATATTTTGGATATTAGAACTTTATCAGTTGACAATTTTTGTTTTATGTGCCTGATATCTTGTTCTTAATGTTTATATTTTGTATATTGAAAATGAGAATCTGTGTTTTATTTATCTGATTTCTTGGGATCAACATGTATATTTTGTATAGTACACCTTTAGCATTTGAGAATTTTTGTTTTATTTATCTGATTTCTGTTGTTTCATATTTATATTTTGCATATCACAGATTTATCATTTGAAAATTTTTGTTTTATTTAATTTCTTGTGTTCAATAAGTATATTTTGGATATTAGACCTTTATCAGGTGAGAATTTTTGTTTTATTTCTATTCCTGTGTTCAGTATGGACATTTTTAAAGTTAGACCTTTATCAGTTCAGAATTTTTGTTTTATTCATCTGATTTCTTGGGATCTATGTGTATGTTGTATGTCAGACCTTTTTGAGATGTGAATTTTTTATCCTATTTCTTGTGTTAAATCTGTATATTTTCATATTTGCATTTATCAGATGAGAATTTTTGTTTTGTCTTTTTTGTTTTCTTGTGTTTAATATGTATATTTTGTTAATTAGACTTTTATCATGTGAGAATTTTTGTTTTATTTATTGGATTTCTATTGTTTATTAGATGTAATTTGTATATGAGAAAATTTATATGTGGATTTTTTTATTATAATTTATTGTGTTCACTAAAAATATTTTAGATATTAGACCTTTATCAAGTGACAATTTTTGTTTTATATATTATATCTTGTATTCAATATATATTTTGGATATTAGAAATTTAATGTTGTGAACTTTTGTCTTTTTTTGAGCTAAGTATTGAACCCAGGGCCTTGTGCTTGGTAGGCAAGTGCTCCCCCCCCCAATCTAAATCCCCAACTCAACAAATTTTTGTCTTATATAATTTCTTGTATTCAATAAGTATATTTTTTTATTTTAGACAACTAACTGATAGGATTTTAGTTTTATTTCCATGATATGTTCTGTTCAGTGTGCATATTTTGAATATTAAACCTTAAGCAGATGATAAGGTTTGTTTTGTTTAATTTCTTGTGTTCAATAGGCATGTTTTGGATATTAGACCTAGTGGTGAAAATTTTGTTTTTTCTCATTTCCTTAATTCAGTATGTATATTTTGATATAGACCTTTATCTGATGAGAATTTTTGTTCTCTATATATGATTTTTTTGTTCACTTGCATTTTTTGGATATTAGTTTTTTGGGGGGGAGAGATGGGAATCAGACCCATGGCCTTGTGCTTGCTATGCAAGTGCTCTACCACTGAGCTAAATTCCCAACCCCAAATATTTCCTTTTTTGTTTTTTTTTAACAGACAGAGTTTCTCAGTAGCTTTGGAGCCTGTCCTGGACTAGCTGTGTAGTCCACTGTCCTTGAATTCACAGGGATCCAGCTGCCTCTGCATCCAGAGTGCTGGGATTAAAAGCATGGGCCAACACTGCCTGGCTGATATTAGTTATTTATAAGGTGAGAATTTTTATTTAATTAATTTGATGTATTCAGTATGTATATTTTGGATATAAGACTTTTATCAGATGAGATTTTTTCTAATTATGTTCAATATGGATATGTTTGATATTAGATCTGTATCAGTTCAAAATTTTTGTTTTATTTAATTTCTGGTGTTCAATAGTATATTTTTCATATTTTATCTTTATCACAAGAGAATTTTGATTTGGTTTTCTGATTCTTGTGTTCTGTCCATATATTCTATATATTAGAACTTTATCAGGTAAGAAATTTTGTTTAATTTATCCGATTTCTTGTTTTGAATAGGTATATTTGGGATATTAATCCTTTATCACGTGAAATTTTGTTTTATTTAATTTCTTGTGTTCAGTGTTTATATTTTGGATATTAGACCTCTATTAGATGAGAAATATTGTTTCATTTATCTGAATTCTAGTGTTCAATATGTATATTTTGGATATTAGAACTTTATCAGATGAGAACTTTCACTTTATTTACATGATTTTTTGTGGTCAATGTGTATACTTTGATATTAAACATTTATCAGATGAGAAATTTTGTTTTGTTTATCTAATTTCTTGTGTTCAGTATTTATATTTGAGATATTAGAATTTTTCATATGAGAATAGACATATTTTTGACATTAGACCTTAATGAGATTAGAATTTTTCTTATATTTATGTGATTTCATGTATTCAATATGTATATTTTGGATGTTAGTCTTTTATTAGGAGAGAATTTCTGTTTTTTTTTTTCATTTCTTGTCTTCACTATGTATGTTTTCAATTAGACATTTATCAGAGGATAATTTTTGTATTATTTATGTAATAATGTCAATATGTATATTTTAAATATAAATTTGTGTTTTACGTAGATTTTTTGTTTTCTATATGTATATTTTGTATATTAGTCCTTTAACACATGAGAATTTTTGTTTATTGTTCCAATTTCTTCTGTTCAACATGGATATCTGATTTCTTGTTTTCAGTAGGCCTATTTTTTATAATAGACCTTAATCAGAACAGAATTTTTGTTTTATTTTATTTTTGTTCAATAAGTATATTTTTCTTATTATACCTTTATCACATGAGAATTTTGTTTTGTTTTCCTGATTTCTTGTTTTCTGTAGGTATATTTTCAATGTTAGATCTTTATTAGGTGAGAAATTTTGTTTTATTGATCTGATTTCTTGTGTCCTTATGTATGTTTTGCATACTTCACCTTCATAAGATGAGAATTTTCATTTGTTTATATGATCTCTTGTGTTCAATATGTATATTGGAGATTTAGACCTTTATCTGAAGTGAATTATAGTTTTATTTATCTAGTTGTGTTCCATAGGCATATTTTTAATATTAGACATTTATCAGATGAGAACTGATCTTTTCTTTAATATCTTGTATCCAGTATGTTTATTTTGGATTTTGGAGTTTTTCTCCCTTTAATTTCAAGTTGTCTGTTGACTTGCTGTAAATTGCCTTTATTATGTTTATGTATGTTCTTTGTATCCTTCTTTCTCCAAGACCTTGAGGGTATCATGGAGGGATGTTGGATTTTGTCAAAGGCTTTTTCAGAATCTAGTGGGAATATCATGTATTTCTTTTCTTCAGTTTGTTGATATAATGGATTATACTCACGGATTTTAGTATGTTGAACCATGACTGCATTTCTTGGATGAAGCCTACTTGATTATGTTGGATGATATTTTGATGCGTTCGTGAATTTTGTTTACCAGTATTTCATTAAGTATATATCTATCTATGTTCATGAGGGGTGTTTATTCTATAATTATGTTTCTTCTTTGTATCTTTGTTTGATTTGGGTAACTAAAGTCTCATAAAGCCATTTGGCAATATTCCTTCTGTTTCTATTGTGTGGAACAATTTGAAGTATATAAATATAAGCTCTTCTTTGAAATTCTGGTAGAATTCTGTGCTGAAACCATCTGGCCCTGGGCTTTTATTGGTTGACAAACTTTAAATGACTGCTTCTATTTCCTTAGGGGTTATAGGTATATTTAAATTGTTTATCAGGTCTTGATTTAGTTTGTGTTTTTGGTACATATTTGGAAAATTCTCTACTGCTTTTATTTTATAATTTAATTTAATTTTATATGTCAGCAATGGATTCCCCTGTCCTTCCCAATCCCTCTCTGCCTTTCCCCCCAGCCAACCTGCCATTCTCCTCTCCTCCAGTCCAAAGACTCCCCTGTCTATTGAGCTCAACCAGGTAGATTCAGTCCAGGTAGGTCCAGTCCCCTACTCCCAGGCTGAGCAAAGTGTCCCTGCATAAGCCCCAGGTTCCAAACAGCCAGCTCATGCACTAAGGACAGATCCCTGACCAACTCACTGCATGGGTTCTTCCCAAACAGTTCAAGCTAATCATCTGTGACACTTATACAGAGGGCCTGATCTAGTTTGGGACTCCTCAACTTTTGGTTCATAGTTCATGTGTTTCCATGAGTTTGGCTATTTTTCCCTGTGCTTTTTTCAATCTTGGTCTCAACAAGTTTTGCTCATATAATCTCTCCCTTTTCTCTGCAATAGGACTCCTAGAGCTCTACCTGTGGCTTGCCCAAGGATCTTTGCATCCACCTCCCTCAGATATTGGATGAGATTTCTAGCATGACAGTTAGGGTGTTTACCCATCTGATCACCAGACTAGGTCAGTTTGGGCTTTCTCTCTATCATTGCCAGTAGTCTACAGTGGCAGTATCTTTGTGGATTTCTGTGGCCCTCTCTAGCACTTTGCTTCTCCCAATTTTCATGTGGTCTACATTTATCGTGTTCTGTTATTCCTTGTTCTCTCTCTTTGTTCTTGATCTTCCAGGGATCTCCTACTCCCCTGCGCTCTCTTTCTTTTGAAACTTGCCCTTCATTACCCCCACTCAAGTCCAGGTTGTTCATGTAGATCTAATCCATTTCTCTGTCACTGGGCAATCCCTGTGTCTTTCTTAGTGTCCTGTTATCTAGGTAGCCTCCCAGGAGTGGTATAGCAGTCTAGTCATCTTTGATTTAAATCTAGTATCCTACTATAAGTGAGTACATACCATGTTTGTCTTTCTGAGCCTGGGTTACCTCACTCAGGATAATTTTTTCTTTATCCATCCATTTGCCTGCAAACCTCATGATGTCATTGTTTTTCTCTGCTGAGTACTACTCCATTGTGTATATGTACCACACTTTCTTTATCCATTCTTCTTAATGAGATGGAAACTGAGAAGCAGCAACATGAATACTCTATGCTTAACTCCTGTCCTCGGCTTTTTAGCCATGAATTTATTACTTCCTTCTGACTGGGTGTGGGGGTGGGGGTTTGAGCAAATAAATAAATATAAAATCCAGCTGTACATTCATCTCTGTGTCCCTTTAGATCAGCCAATGTGATGAGCATATTGTTTTACATCATACATATGTTGTACTTTTAAGTTCAGAGATATTTTGTGAGTATGGTCATGTGTGTGCTTGTGTGAAAAGGAGGGAGAGAGGATTCATTTGTACAATAATCATGTCCGTGCCTAGGAAATCAGCTTCAATATCATTCTAAATTACATGACACCTGTAATCCATATTTTGTAAAAATTATGATTTGTCGGTCATTTCAGTGAAACTCTCTGCACCTCATCTTTTCCTGATTATAAAATGAATCAAATGTGCAAACATGCCTTGTGTGATCCCATCAATACATACATGGCTGAGGGAGCATAGTATAAGGAGGCCCCAGAATTTTAAGAACATAAATCATTTTGGATGAACTTAATGTAATAATACATATCTTTCAATAACAGTGTTGGACATCGACACTCTTGTTTGCCTTATAAGTAGAGAAAAAAAAAACAAAATTTTGAATGTAGAAATGAGCAACCACCATCCATGGTCCTTCCAACACACACAACTTGGGATTAACTCCTCGTAGTAAAAGTCTAACTCACGAGTTAGACTGGCTGGATTACTTCGGTAATTGTAACAGGAAGCTGTCTAAGACATCCTGTTATATAGGACTGACTGAATTCATCGTCAAAGATTTTATAACTTAAATAAATATTGGAAAGTAAATGTATTTTAATAAGGGTAAGGAAAAATGTCTTGTGTAAGAATTGTATATTTTATCTAAAAATGCAGTTGTTAAAAGTTACTATCTGAGGGAATACTAGTAATAATACATGTGATTGTGCTCTCCTGGGTCTTGTCCTGGTTCTGTGTCCACCCTCTTTTGGCTGACCAGGTGTTTGCAGAGATTTATTCTTAAGCAGAAGCTGAAGAAGATAGTTCTATCCTCCTCTAACCCTATCAAGGCTGACAGGAAGGTTTCAGTTAGAGATTAATTATAATCTCCAGTGTCCTTGATTATTTTTCTTGACATCATTATTTCATACTTGTATTAATCAAGGTCTTGCATGGCATCACTAATACATACTTGTATTAATTAAGGTTTTTACATGACATCATTAAGTTATACTTATATTCATCAATGTTTTGCATGATGTCATGTTGCTTCCAGTAGAGGACAAAGACCATCTCTTCACAGTTCTTTGACTTTATAGTCATTGATTCTATTTTCCCATTTCTTTGCTCTGGTGAGGAAACAATTCAGCAATTTACATTCCTGGATCTATGGTCCCATGCATCATGTGGCTCCATATGTTTGCTCATTAGAACTCAGGTTTTTGGAAAAATGAGACAGTAGAGAACATGGACAGAGGAGATAAAAATGATGTTTCACATGAAACATGATACTAGTTCATTAAAAAGGTAAAAAAATGAATGGAAATAATTTTGGGATTTAATTTTTTTCTGTTCAAAATACACAAGAGATGATGGTTATATTTATGGTACCTTGCCCATGCTTATAATGACCAAGATTTGTAACATATACCTATATGGCAATTGAAACTGCCACATAGACCATCATCCTTAATCACATGTTTTAATAATCACATATTGGGTTTTGAAAATGAAAGTCATTCAGTTCACAAAATGATGTCATGCACATCCTTAATTAATACATCATTCTTAGAATGCAAAAAGTAATATCCAAAAAACTGTTTCATGTAGAGACTTTCATATAAAGCATTTATGTTTAAATAGATTAATTCCTTCTTCCTGTCTCATAAAGTCTATGCCAAGATAAGAAAGTAGTTTTTTAATTCAGTAGTACCACTCATTAAAACAGCACCAGTGGTGAAAGTTAGGAGTGATAATGTCTGACACCAAATAACTTTGTCATCAACATTCATGTTGTTTATTTTAGATATAATTAGCACACTAATTCACATAGGCACTGTGTTAAAAATGTCCCACTTCTTGTTTTAAAACTATTTTGTGTATAAATTGACAATATGGTTATTGCATGTTTTGTTTTTCTAAATTTTCTTATGAGAACATACCACAACTTTAAGGGTATATTGTGCAAACCCAGAAAAAATAGGATATTTTCACGTTATGTATAATATTCTCCCATCAACAGTAAAAGAATCTCTAGAAATCCTTTTTATAATTATAGAAAATGCATTATTTTTACAATATTTTTATATATTTAAACAATATATCTTAATTATAGTTTACATGAACAACCTTCTTCCCAGTTTTTCCCAATCTGTCTGCACTAATATCCCTAGGAAAGACACAGGGATCACCCAATGACAGAGAAATGGATGAGATCTACACGAACAACCTGGACAACAGTGGGAGTTATGCAGGACAATGTTTGAGGAAAAGAAAGCTTAGGGGAGCAGGAGATCCAAGGTGGATCAAGAACAGAAAGGGAGAATGAGGAATAACAGACCATGATAATTGAAGACCACATGAGAACAGGAATAGGCAGAGTGCTGGAGAGGTCCCCTTAAATCCACAATAATACATCCTCTGTAGACTGCTGGCAATGGTCAAGAGAAAGCCTGATCTGACATATTCTGGTGATCAGATGACTAAACACTCTAACAGTAATCTTGGAATTCTCATCCAATAACTGATGGAAGTGGATGCAGAGATCCTCAGCCAGGCTCCATATGGAGCTCCAGTTGTCCAATTGTCTAGAAAGAGGAGGGACTGTACGAGCATGAATTGTTGAGCCAAAGATTGGATAAAGCACAGGGACAAATAGCCAAATGAATGGAAGCACATGAATTATGAACCAAAGGCTGTGCAGCCCCCAGCTGTATCAAGCCCTCATGATAAGTGAGACAATTAAATTGCTTGAACTGTTTGGCAGGCTGTGGGACTGGGACCTGTCCTTAGAGCATGAGCTGGCTGTTTGGAACATTGGGCTTACACAGGGACACTTTGCTCAGCCTGGAAGGAGGAGACTGGACCTGCCTGTACTGAATCCACCAGGTTTAAATGAATCCCCAGAGGAGTCTTGGCCCTGGAGGTAATGGGATTAGAGGGGAGGGGATGGCGGGAAGGTGGAGATGGGGGTGGGAGGGGGGAGGACAGGGGAACACATGGCTGATGTGTAAAATTAAAACACAAATATTATAATAAAAAATGAAAAAAATCAAATAAATGAATGTAAAATTCTCATCTGAAAAAGGTCTAATATCCAAACTATTCTTATTGAACACAGTAAATTAAAATAAATATTCTCATCTGATAAAGATCTAATATCCTAAATACTCATATTGCACACAAGAAATCAGATAACTAAAACAAAATTTCTCATCTGATAAATGTCTACTATTCAAAATATACAAATTAAACACGGGATATCAGAAAAATAAAACAAAAATCTCATTAGATAATCGTCTATTATCCCAAAAATGTGTATATTAAACACAAGCCATTAAGAAAATTCTCTCATAATAAAGAACTAATATCCAATATATACATATTGAAAACAAGAAATGAAATAAAACAAATTATCCCTCTTGATAAATGTATAATATCCAAAATATACATACAGAACAGAAGAAATAAAATAAATAATATCACAATTCCCATCTGATAAAGGTCTAATATTCAAAATATACACATTGTACACAAGAAATCAGAAAAACAAAAGAAAAATTTCCATGCAATAAATGTCTAATATAAAACATATATCTACTGAAAACAAGCAATCAGATAAGTGAAACAAAAATTCTCATCCTATCAAGGTCTAATATCCAAAATATACATTTGGAACACAATATACCTGTTAAATAAAACAAAAAAATCTCATATCATAAAGGAACAATATCCATATTATACATATTGAACACAAGAAATCAAATAAATAACACAAAAATTCTCATCTGCTAAAGGTCAAATATCCAAAATACACATATTGAACTTAATTAGATAAATAAAACAAAAATTCCCATCTGATAAAAGAGTAATGTCAAAAATATACACATTGAACAAAAGAAATCAGATAGATAACACAAAAATTCTGATGTGATAATGGTCTAATATGCAAAATATGCATATTGAACATAATTAGCTTAATTAATCAAATATTTTCATGTGATAAAGTTCTCATATCAAAAATATACATATGGAACAAAAGAAATTAAATAAAACAAGTATTTTCAATGGGAACATACTGATATCCAAAATATACAATTTGAACACAAGAAATCAGATGACTAAAACATAAGTTCTCATCTGATAAAGGTTTAATACCTGAAATATATATTGAACATTATAAGATATGTGAAAAAAAAGTCTAATATCCAAAACATGCATATGTAACACAAGAAATTTGACAAATAAAAAGCAAATTCTTATCAGATAAAAATCTAATAAAAAACGTACATATTCAGCACAAGAAATCTGATAAATAAAACACAAATTCTTATCTAATAAAATATAATATTGAAAACATGTGTGTTGAACACAAGAATTCAGGAAAACAAAATATTCTCATGTGATAAAGCTGAAATATCAAAAATATTCTTATTGAACACAAGAAATTAATTAAACAAAAATTCTCATCAGAGAATATACATATTGAACAAAATAAATAACAAAAAGAAAAAAACATGTAATAATCATCAAATATCAAAAACATACATATTGAACACAACAAATGAAATAAAAAATTTCAACAAAGGGCTAATATCCAAAATATACATATTGAAAATTAAAAATTAAGTAAAACAAAAATTCACAACTGTTAAAGAGCTCATATCCAAATACACATATTGAACAAAATAAATAAGAAAAAGAAAACAAAATTTTCATGTTAATTTTCAATTATCAAAAACAAATACATTGAACACAACAAATTAAATCAAACAAAGATTCTCAACTGATAAAGGCCTACACAAAATATTCATACTGAAAACTAGAAATCATATAAATAATAAAAAAGTTGCATTTGATATTTTTCTTATACCAAAAATATATTATCTTGAACACAAAAATTAAAATTAAAATTCTAACCTGATAAAAATCTAATATCCAACAGATATATATTGAACCCAGGAAATCAAATAAATATAACAAAATTTCTAATCAGATGAAGGTCTAATAACCAAAAAAATAATAATATAGAATACAAGAAAAGCAATAACTGAAACAAAATTTCTAATCTGATAAAGTTGTAAAGTCTAAACCTGAATTATACACATTAACTACCAGAAATCAGATAAGTATATTTTGACTCTTTCATTTTATCAGTTGGAAATTTTTGTTTTAGGTAATTTCTTGTGTCAAATATATACATCTTTCATATTTGACCTTTATAAAGTGAGAATTTTTTAAAATTTCTTCTGCTTAATATGTATATTTTGGATATAGTCATTTATCAGGAGAGAACTTTTTTAAATTAAATTCTTGTGTTCAATAATTATGTTTTTTTTTATTTTTCACCTTTATCACAGAGTTTTCTTCTCTTTTTCTGATTTCTTGTTTTTGTTGTGTATATTTTGGATATTAGACTAAGATGAGTATTTTTGTTTTTTTTAATTTCTGCTTTCAATAATTATATTTTTATATTTGACCTTTATCACATGAGAATTTTCTTTGCTTTTTTCTGATTTCTCAGGTTCAGTATGCATATTTTGGCTGTAAGTTCTTTATCATAAATGAGAAGTTATGTTTTATTTAAATTTTTGTGTCAGTATGTGTATTTTTGATGTTTGACCATTATCACATGAGAATTTTTTTTATTTATTTGATTTCTTCTGTTCAATATTTATATTTTGGATATTAGACCTCCATTGTGAGAGAATTTTTCTTCATTTAATTTTGTATATTTAATAACAATATTATTTATATTTCATCTTGATCATATGAGAATTTTTGTTTTTTCTGATGACTTGTGTTCAGTATGTACATTTTGGATGTTAGAACATTATAAGATGAAAACTTTTGGTATTGCACCTTTATCAGAAGATAATTTTTTGTTTTTGTGGTCATCACAGATTTATCATTTGAAAATTTTTTATTAGATTTCTTTTGTTCAGTAAGTATATTTTGGATATTAGACATTTATCACGTGAGAATTTTTGTTTTATTTCATCTACTGAGTTCAGTTTCAAAATTTTCTAAATTAGACCTTTATCAGTTGAGAATTTTTGTTTTATTTATCTGATATCTTGGGATCTATGTGTAGGTTGTATTTAAGACCTTTGTCAGATGAGAATTTTTTATCCTATTTCTTGTGTTAAATATGTATATTTTTGATGTTTACATTTATCAGATTAGAATTTCTGTCTAGTCTTTTTTGTTTTCTTGTGTTTAATATGAATGTTTTGTTAATTGGACTTTTATCATGTGAGAATTTTTGTTTTCTTTATCTGATTTCTATTGTTTAATAGATGTAATTTGTATAAGAACTTTGTATGTGAAATTTTGGTTTATTATAATTTATTGGGTTCAATAAAATATGTTGGATATTAGATCTTTATCAGGTGACAGTTTTTGCTTTATATAACTTATATCTTGAATTCAATATATATTTTGGATATAAGAAATTTAATGGTGTGAACATTTGTCTTATTTCTGTGCTGAGGATTGATCCCAGGGCCTTTTGCTTGCTAGGCAAGCGCTCTACCACAGAGCTAAATCCCCAATCCAACTAATTTTTGTTTTATGTAATTTCTTGTGTTCAATAAGTATATGTTTGATATTAGACAATTATCTGATAAGAATTTTGTTTTATTTTTCTGATATATTTTGTTCAGTGTGTATGGTTTGGATATTAGACCTTAAGCAAATGCAAAAGTTGGTTTTGTTTAATTTCTTGTGTTCCATATGCATATTTTGGATATTAGATCTACTGGTGAGTATTTTGTTTTTTCTTATATCATTAGTTTAGTATGAATGCTTTGATATAGACATTTATTAGATGAGAACTTTTGTTTCTTTTGTTCAGTGGGCATATTTTGCATACTAGTTTTTTTTTTTGTTTTTTTTTTTTTAGCTAGGAATCAAAAACAGGACCTTGTGCCTGCTAGGCAAACCCTCTACCACTGAGCTAAATCCCCAACACCATTTTTTTTTTCTTTTTCTTTTTTTGGTTTTTCGAGACAGAGTTTCTCAGTAGCTTTGGAGCCTGTCCTGCACTACCTCTGTGGTCCAGGCTGGCCTCAGTCTCGAAGAGATCCAGGTGCCTCTGCCTCTCAAGTACTGGGATTACTGGTGTGCGCCAACACTGCCTGGCAGATATTAGATCTTTATAACGTGAGAATTTTTATTTAATTAATTTCTTGTATTCAGTCTGTTTATTTTGGATATAAGACTTTTATCAGGTGTGATTTTTGTTTATCTAATTATGTTCAATATGGATATGTTTGATATTATATCATTATCAGTTAAAACATTTGTTTTATTTAATTTCCAGTGTTATATATATATATATATATATATATATATATATATATAGTGAATATTAGACTTTTATAAAGTAATAAATTTTGTTTCATTTATTTAATTTCTTGTTTTCAATAGGTATATTTGGATATTAATCCTTTATCAGGTGAAATTTTGTTTTATTTGATTTCTTGTGTTCAGTATTTATATATTGGATATTAGACCTTTATCAGATGAGAAATTTTGTTTTATTTATCTAATTTCTAATGTTCAGTATGTATATTTTGGATATTAGAATTTTGTCAGATGAGAATAGGAATATTTGTGACATTAGACCATTATGAGATAAGAATTTTTCTTTTATTTATGTGATTTCACGTATTCAATATGTATATTTTGGATATTAGTCTTTTGTTAGGTGAGAATTTTTGTTTTTTCTTTATGTCTTGTGTTCACTATATATGTTTTCAATTAGACATTTATCAGAGGAGAATTTCTGTTTTACTTATCTAATTATGTTCCATATGCATGTTTTTAATATTAGACCTTTATCAAATGAGAATTTTCTTTTGTTTAATATCTTGTGTACAGTATATTTCTTTTGGATATTTGAGTTTTCTCCCTTTAATTTCAAGTTGTCTGTTGACTTGCTGTAAATTGCCTTTATTATGTTTAGGTATGTTCTTTGAATTCCTACTTTCTCCAAAACCTTGAGGCTATCATGGATGGGTGTTGGAGTTTGTCGAAGGCTTTTTCAGAATCTAATGGGAATATCATGCATGTCATTTCTTTCAGTTTGTGTAGATGTAACCAGCTGGTTAAATAAGAAACACAGAACCAATTGCAGAGTTAAAAACCACGAGGTCAGAGCAAGAGTGGAAAACCTTACCCTTCACTGCTTCTGCTCTTCTTCCTCTCCGCAAGAGACCTACTTCTGTGCACCCTGTCTATTTAAAGACTTTCTGTTCTGTTTTCTCATTGGTTATAAACCCAGCCACATGACCTCCTCATCACTGCCTGTTTGTACAGAACTCTAGGTCTTCTATGGTTGCTATTGAGATTAAAGGTGTGTGCCTGCCATGCTGGCTGTGTCCTTGAACACACAGAGATCCTCCTAGCTCTGCCTCCCAAGTGCTGGGATTAAAGGCATGCCCCACTACTGGTCAGCTTCTGCTCTGGCTTGCTCTGACCTCAAGGCAACTTTATTGACATACAAATAAAATCACATTTCAATACAAATAAAATATCACTATAAGTTTGTTTATAAGATGGATTACACACACAGATTTTTGTATGTTGAACCATGAATGCATTTCCTGGATGATGCCTGCTTGATCATGGTGGATGATATTTTGATGTCTTCTTGATTTTGGTTTGCCAGTATTTCATGGATTATATATCCATCTGTGTTCAAAAGAGTTGTTTGTTCTGTAATTATGTTTCTTTGTTATATCTTTGTTTATTTTGGGTAACTAAAGTCCCATAAAGAAATTTAGCAATATTGCTTCTATTTTCAGTGTGTGGAACAATTTGGGGTGTATCAGTATAAGCTCTACTTTGAAAATCTGGTAGAATTCTGTGCTGAAACCATCTGTTCCTGGGCTTTTATTGGTTGATAAACTTTAAAAGACTGCTTCTATTTCCTTAGGGGTTGTAGGTCTATTTAAATTGTTTATCTGGTCTTGACTGAGATTGTGGTTTTGGTACATATTCAGAAAATTCTCCATTTTTTATTTTCTTTTATTTTATAATTTAATTTAATTTCAACATCAGCCATGGATTCCCCTGTCCTCCCCCATTCTCACTCTGCTTTCTCATGATCCCACCCCCAATTCCCATCTCCTCCAGGGCAAAGACTCCCCTGGGCACTCAGCTCAACCTGGTAGATTCAGTCCAGGCAGGACCAGTTCCCTTCTCCCAGGCTGAGCAAAGAGTCCCTGCATAAGCCTCAGGTTCCAAACAGCCTGCTCATGCACTAAGGACAGGTCCAGGTCCCACTGCCTGGGTGCCTCCCAAACAGTTCAAGCTAATAAACTGTCACTCGTATACACAGGGCCAGATTCAGTTGGAGGCTCCTCAGCTATTGTTTCATAGTTCATGTGTTTCCATTAGTTTGGCTATATGTTCCTGTCTTCTTCCAATCTTGTTCTCAACAATTCATGCTCATATATCCCTCCCCTTTCTCTCCAAAAGGACTCCTGGAGCTTAATCTGGGGCCTACTCATGGATCTTTGCATCCACCTCCCTCAGCCAATGGATGACATTTCTAGCACAACAATTAGGGTGTTTGGCCATCTGATCACCAGACTAGGTCAGTTTGACTTTCTGTGTACCATTGCCAGTAGTCTACAGAGGTAGTATCTTTGTGGATTTCTGTGGACCTCTCTAGCACTTTCCTTCTTCCTGTTCTCATGTGGTCTTCATTTATCATGGTCTCTTATTCCTTGTTCTCTCTGTGTGTTCTTGATCCAGCCGGGATCTCCTGCTCCCCTAAACTCTCTCTAACCTTGACCTTCCTTAGCCCCACTCACATCCGGGTTGTTCATGTAGATCTCATCCATTTGTCTCTCAGTGGGTGATCTCTCTGTCTTTTCCTAGGGTCCTGTTATCTTGGTAGCCTCCCTGCTGTTGTGCAGCAGACTAGTCATCTTTGATATACATCTAGTATCCTACTATGTATGAGTACATACCATGTTTGTCTTTCTGATCCTGGGTTACCTCACTCAGGATGATTTTTTTCTAGATCCATCCATTTGTCTGCAAATCTCAAGATGTCATTTTTTTCTCTGCTGAGTAGTACTCCATTGTGTATATATTCCACATTTTCTCTATCCATTCTTCTTAAGGAAATGGAAACTGAGAAGCCGCAACATGAATATTCTATGATTAACTCCTGTCCTCAGCTTTGCAGACATGGAATTATGACTTCCTTCTGATAGGGGGTGTCATGGGTGGGGTCGAGCAATTATATAAATCTAAAATCCAGCTGTACATTCATATCTGTGTCTCTGTTAGATCAGCCAATGTGATGAGCATATTGTTTTACATCATACATACATTGTACTTTTATGTTCAGAGATGTTTTGTGAGTATGGACATGTGTGTGCTTGTGTGCGAGGGAAGGAGAGAGGACTCATTTTTGTAATAATCATGTCCATGCCTAGGAAATCTGCTTCATTATCATTATTGAGTACATGACATTTGGAGAGATGGCAGGTCTTTCTTTTTAAAAACCTGTCATCCATATTTTATAAAAATTATGATTTGTCGGTCATTTCCATGAAATTCTCTGCACCTTATACTTTCCTGGTTATAAAATGAAACAAACATATGAACATGCCTTTTGTAATCCCATGAATACACACATGGCTCAGGGAGCATCGTGTAAGGAGGCCACAGGATTAAGAAGACAAATAATTTTGGGTGAACTTAATATAACAATACATATCTTTCAATAACAGCATTGGACATCGACACTCTTGTTTGCCTCATAAATAGAAAAAAATGTTTAATTTAGAAATGAGGAACCACCATTCATGGTCCTTCTGAGACACCCAACTTGGGTTCAACTCCTTGTAGTAAAATGACTCACTAGTTAGACTGCCTGGATTACTTAGGTAAGTGTAGCAGAAAGCTGTCTAAGACAATCTGTTATGTTGGATTGACTGAATGCATCATCACAGATTTCATAACTTAAAAAAGTTTTGGAAAAGAAATGTATTTTAATAAGGGTAAGGAAAAATGTCCTGTGTAGGAATGGTATATTTTATCTAAAAATGCAGTTTTTAAAAGTTACTATCTGGGGAAATACTAGTAATAATACATGTCATTGTGCTCTCCTGGGTCACATCATGGTCCTGTGCTCACCCTCTTTTGGCTGACCAGGTTTTTGCAGAGATTTCTCCTCATCCAGATGCTGATAGTTTTATCCTCCTCTAACCCTAACACAGCTGATAGGATGGTTTCAGTTAGAGATTAATTATAATGTCCAGCGTCCTTGATTATTTTTGCTTGACATCATTATTTCACACTTGTATTAATCAAGGTGTTGCATGGTGTCACTAATTCATAGTTGTATTAATCAAGGTTTTACATGACATCATTATTTCATAGTTGTACTAATCAAGGTTGGCATGATGTCATTAATTCATCATTGTATTCATCAAGATTTTGCATGACATCATTATTCATACTTGTATTAAACAAGATTTTGCATGACATCATTAAGTTATACTTATATTCATCAAGGTTTTGCAAACATGATGTCAGGTTGTTTCCAGCAGAAGGACAAAGACCAACTCTTCACAGTTCTTTGATTCTATAGTCATTGGTTCTCTTTTCTATTTCTTTGCTCTGGTGAGGAAACAATCCAGCAATTCATGTTCCTGGATCTCTGGCCCCAGGCGTCATGTGGCTCCATATGTTTGCTCATCACAACTCAGGTGTTTGGAAAGATGAAACAGTAGAGGGCATGGCCAGAGGAGGTAAAAATGAGGTTTAACATGAAAACGTGATACTAGTTCATTAAAAATGTAAAAAAAAAGCACAGAAATAAGTTTGGGATTTAATTTCTCTGTTCAAAATACACAACAGATGATGGTTATATGTATGATTCCTTGCCCTTGCTTATAATGACCAAGATTTGTAACATATCCTATATGGCAATTGATACTGCCACAAAGTCCATCATCCTTAATTTCATGTTTTAATAAACACTAGACTTGAAAGTAAAGGAATTATATGTGACAAAATTTTCAGTGTGTATTCTTGGCCAGCTTTATACATATTGAAAAAATCAGATAAATAAAACAAAAATTCTCACCTAATAAAGGTCTAATGTCAATAATATACATATTGAACACAAGAAATCAGATAAAAAAACAAAACTTCTCACGTGATAAAGGTCTGATATCCAAAATAAAGCTACTGAATGCAAGAAATCAAATAAATGAACCAAAAATTGTCATCTGAAAAAGGTCTAATATCCAACCTATACTTATTGAACACAATAAATTAAAATACATATTCTCATCTGATAAAGATCTAATATCCTCAATACACATGTTGAACACAAGAAATCATATAAATAAAACAAAAATTCTCACCTGATAAATGTCTACTATTCAAAATATACATATTAAACCCTGGAAACCAGAAAAAATAATACAGAAATTCTCATTAGATCATCATCTATAATCATAAAATATATCTATCTCTCTCTATGTAGAGATATAGATATATAGATATAACACAAGCCATTAAATAAAAAAATTCTCATGTGTTAAAGAACTAATAGCCAATGTATACATATTGAACTCAAGAAATCAAATAAATAAAACAAAATATCTCTCCTGATAAATGTCTACTATTCGATACATATATATATAGAACACAAGAAATAAAGTAAACAATATAAAAATTTCCTTCTGTTAATGGCCTAATATTCATAATATACATATTATACACAAGAAATCAGAGAAACAAAACAAAATTTTTATGCGATAAGTGTCTACTATAAAATATATACCTACTAAAAAGCCAGGCAGTGGTGGTACAAGCCTTCATCCCAGCACTTGTGAGGCAGAGGCAGGTGGACCTCTGTGAGTTTCAAGCCAGCGTAGTGTCCAAAGCGAGTTACAGAAAAGGCACAATGCTACACAGAGAAACCCTGTCTCAAAAAACCAAATATATATACAAGAAATCAGATAAATAAAACAAAAATTCTCATCTGGTCAAGGTCTAATATCCAACATAGACATATTTAACACAATATACTAGTTAAGTAAAACAAAAATCTCATATAATAAAAGTCTAGTATCCATATTGTACATATTGAACCCAAGAAATCAAATAAATAACACAAAAATTCTCATCTTGTACAGGTCAAATATCCAAAATACATATATTGAACTTAATCAGATAAATAAAACAAAAATTCCCATCTGATGAAGGAAAAATATAAAAAATCAGATAAATATCACAAAAATTCTGATCTGATAAAGATCTAAGATCAAAAATATACAAAATCAACAAAAGAAATTAAACAAAACAAATATTTTCAACGGGAACGAACTAATATCCAAAATATACATTTTGAACATAAGAAATCAGATGAATAAAACACAAATTCTCATCTGATAAAAGTTTAATACCTGAAATATACATACTGAACATAGTTAGATAAGTAAACAAAAAGTCTAATATTGAACACAAGAAATCTGACAAAGAAAACACAAATTTTAATCTGATAAATATCTAATATCCAGGGGCTGGAGAGGTGGCTCAGAGGATAAGAGCACCGATTGCTCTTCCAGATGTCCTGAGTTCAATTCCCTGCACCCACATGGTGGCTCACAACAATCTGTAATGAGATCTGGTGCCCTCTTCTGCATATATAATAAACAAATAAATATTTACAAAAGAAAATACTAATATCGAAAACATACATATTGAACACAAGAAATCTGACAAATAAAACAAATTCTTATCTGATAAAAATCTAATATCAAAAATGTACATATTGAACACAAGAAATCTGAAAAACAAAATATTCTCATGTAATAAAGCTGAAACATCAAAAATATTCTTATTGAACACAAGAAATTAAGTAAAACAAAAATTTTCATCTGATAAAGGTATCATATCCCAATATATGTAATAAACAAAATCAATAAGAAAAAGAAAAAAAATCATGTGATGAATTTCAAATATCAAAAACATACATATTGAAAACAACAAATGAAATAAAAAACTTTCAACAGATAAAGTCTTATATCCAAAATATACATACTGAAAATAAAAAAATAAGTAAAACAAAAATTCACATCTGATAAAGAGCTCATATCCAAATATACATATTGAACAAAATAAATAAGAAAAAGAAAGAAAAAATTTCATGTCAATTGTCAAATATCAAAAACAAAAACATTGAACACAACAAATTAAATAAAACAAAGATTCTCAACTGATAAAGGTCTAAACAAAATATATACTGAAAACTAGAGATGATTTAAATAATAATAAAAATTTCATTTGATATTGATCTAATACCAAATATATATATATATATATATATATATATATATTGAACATAAAAATTAAATAAAACAAAAGTACTAACCTGAAAATTTATTATCCAAAATATACATATTGAACCCAAGAAATCAAATAAAAACAACAAAAATTCTAATCAGATAAAGGTCTAATACCCCAAAAATTCATGTAGAATACAAGAAAATAGATAACTGAAACAAAAATTCTAA
>CATKUP010000820.1:0-60000 GCA_949786385.1 Onychomys leucogaster
AGTTCTCATCCATGGACCACAATCTGCTTTAGAGCGAGAAGCACACTCTTGCTTTCTAAAGTCTAAAGACAGCAGGAAACGTGAGTGCGCTGAGAAGAAAAGAACGGAGTTTCCTACACATACGGACCATACCTAGTCCAACTCTGTTTCTGAAACTGACACAAAGCACTGGTCCTCTAAGATCCAATACTTCTCAGTTAAGATGAGAAACGTGTGAGCTTTGAGAATGATGTAGTTCCTTTGAACTGAAAAGTGATGCCCTTACCTGTAACGAAGTCTTGCTTGTAGTAAGACACAGATCCTGGGATTTAACTCCATCTCTGAAGGGAAACACACAGCAGAGTTCTCATCCATGGATCACTCTCTGCTTTAGAGCGAGAAGCACGCTCTTGCTTTCTAGAGTCCCTAATACAGCAGGAAATCTGAGTGTGCCCAGAACAAAAGAACGGTGTTTCCTATACATAAGGACCATATGTAGTCCAACTCTGCTTCTGAAACTGATACAATGCACTGGTAATCTAACATCCAGTGCTTGTCAGTTAAGATGAGAAACGTGTGATCCTCGTGAATGATGTAGTTCGTTTGAGCAGAAAAGTAACTGCCCTTACCTGAAACGAAGTCTTGCTTGTAGGAAGAATCAGAGCCTGGGATTTAACTCCATTTCTGAAGTGAAACACACAGCAGTGTTCTCATCCATTGATCACACTCTGCTTTAGAACAAGAAGCACGCTCTTGCTTTCTAAAGTCTCTAAGACAGCAGGAAACGTGAGTGTGCTGAGAACAAAAGAACGGTGTTTCCTACACATACGGACCATATCTAGTCCAATTCTCCTTCCTAAACTAATACAAAGCACTGGTCCTCTTACATCCAATGCTTGTCTGTTAAGAAGAGAAATGTGTGAGCTCAGTGAACGATGTTGTTCGTTTGAGTTGAAAAGTGACTGCCGTTACCTGAAAGGAAGTCTTGCTTGTAGGAAGACACAGAGATTGAGATTTAACTCCATTTATGAAGGGAAACACACAGCATAGTTCTCTTCCATGGATCACACTCTGCTTTCGAGCGAGAAGCATGCTCTTGCTTTCTGGAGTCTCTAACACAGCAGGAAACGTGAGTGTGCTGAGAACAAAAGAACGGTGTTTCCTACAACTACGGACCATATCTAGTCCAACTCTTCTTCTGAAACTGATACCAATCACTGGTCCTCTAACATCCAATGCTTGTCTATTTAGATGGGAAACGTGTGAGCTTCATGAACGATGTAGTTTGTTTGAGGAGAAAAGTGACTGCCCTTACCTTAAACGAAGTCTTGTTTGTAGGAAGACTCAGAGCCTGGGATTTATCTCCATTTCTGAAGTGAAACACACAGCACTGTTCTCATCCATTGATCATACTCTGCTTTAGAACAAGAAGCACGCTCTTGCTTTCTAGAGTCTCTAATAGAGCAGGAAATCTGAGTGTGCCCAGAACAAAAGAACGGAATTTCCTACACATACGGACCATATGTAGTCCAACTCTTCTTGTGAAACTGATACAAAGCACTGGTCCTCTAACATCCAATGCTTGTCAGTTAAGATGGGAAACTTGTGAGCTTCATGAACGACGTAGTTCGTTTGAGCAGAAAAGTAACTGCCCTTACCTTAAACGAAGTCTTACTTGTAGGAAGACTCAGAGCCTGGGATTTAACTCCATTTCTGAAGTGAAACACACAGCATTTTTCTCATCCATTGATCATACTCTGCTTTAGAACAAGAAGCACGCTCTTGCTTTCTAGAGTCTCTAAGACAGCAGGAAACATGATTTTGCAGAGAACAAAAGAACGGTGTTTCCTAAACATACGAACCATGTCTAGTTCAACTCTGCTTCTGAAACTGATACAAAGCACTGGTTCTCTAACATCCAATGCTTGTCTGTTAAGATGAGAAACGTGTGAGCTTCGTGAACGGTGTAGTTTGTTTGAGCTGAAAAGTGACTGGTCTTACCTGAAATGAAGTCTTGCTTGTAGGAAGACACAGAGTCGGAGATTTAACTCCATTTCTGAAGGGAAACACACAGCATAGTTCTCATCCATGGATCACACTCTGCTTTAGAGCGAGAAGCAAGCTCTTGCTTTCTAGAGTCTCTAATACAGCAGGTAATCTGAATGTGCCCAGAAAAAAAAACGGTGTTTCCTACACACACGGACCATATGTAGTCCAAATCTGCTTCTGAAACTGATACAATGCACTGGTCCTCTAACATCCAATGCTTGTCAGTTAAGATGAGAAGCGTGTGATCTCAGTGAACGATGTAGTTCGTTTGTGCAGAAAAGTGACTGCCCTTACCTGAAAAGAAGTCTTGCTTGTAGGAAGACTCAGAGCCTGGGATTTAACTCCATTTCTGAAGTGAAACAGACAGCAGTGTTCTCATCCATTGATCACACTCTGCTTTAGAAGAAGAAGCACGCTCTTGCTTTCTAGAATCTCTAAGACAGCAGGAAACGTTAGTGTGCTGAGAACAAAAGAACGGTGTTTCCTACACATACGGACCATATCTAGTCCAACTCTGCTTCTTAAACTGATACAAAGCACTGGTACTCTAACATCCAATGCTTGTCTGTTAAGAAGAGAAATGTGTGAGCTCAGTGAACGATGTAGTTCGTTTGAGCTGAAAAGTGACTGCCGTTACCTGAAACGAAGTCTTGCTTGTAGGAAGACACAGAGATTGAGATTTAACTCCATTTATGAAGGGAAACACACAGCATAGTTCTCATCCATGGATCACACTCTGCTTTAGAGCGAGAAGCACGCTCTTGCTTTCTGGAGTCTCTAACACAGCAGGAAACGTGAGTGTGCTGAGAACAAAAGAACGGTGTTTCCTACACATAGGGACCATATCTAGTCCAACTCTGTTTCTGAAACTGACGCAAAGCACTGGTCCTCTAACATCCAATGCTTGTCAGTTAAGATTAGAAACGTGTGAGCTTTGAGAATGATGTAGTTCCTTCGAACTGAAAAGTGACTGCCCTTACCTGTAACGAATTCTTGCTTGTAGTAAGACACAGAGCCTGGGATTTAACTCCATCTCTGAAGGGAAACACACAGCAGAGTTCTCATCCATGGATCACACTCTGCTTTAGAGCGAGAAGCACGCTCTTGCTTTCTAGATTCTCTAATACAGCAGGGAATCTGAGAGTGCCCAGAAAAAAAGAACGGTGTTTCGTACACATACAGACCATATGTAGTCCAAATCTGCTTCTGAAACTGATACAATGCACTGGTCCTCTAACATCCAATGCTTGTCTGTTAAGATGAGAAACGTGTGATCTTCGTGAACAAAGTAGTTCGTTTGTGCAGAAAAGTGACTGCCCTTACCTGAAATGAAGTCTTGCTTGTAGGAAGACTCAGAGCCTGGGATTTAACTCCATTTCTGAAGTGAAACACACAGCAGTGTTCTCATCCATTGATCACACTCTGCTTTAGAAGAAGAAGCACGCTCTTGCTTTCTAGAGTCTATAAGACAGCAGGAAACGTGAGTGTGCTGAGAACAAAAGAAAGGTGTTTCCTACACATACGGACCATATCTAGTCCACCTCTTCTTCTGAAACTGATACAAAGCACTGGTCCTCTAACATCCAATGCTTGTCTGTTAAGAAGAAAAATGTGTGAGCTCAGTGAACGATGTAGATCTTTTGAGCTGAAAAGTGACTGCCGTTACCTGAAACAAAGTCTTGCTTGTAGGAAGACACAGATATTGAGATTTAACTCCATTTATGAAGGGAAACACACAGCATAGTTCTCATCCATGGATCACACTCTGCTTTAGAGCGAGAAGCATGCTCTTGCTTTCTGGAGTCTCTAACACAGCAGGAAACGAGAGTGTGCTGAGAACAAAAGAACGGTGTTTCCTACACATACGGACCATATCTAGTCCAACTCTTCTTCTGAAACTGATACAAATCACTGGTCCTCTAACATCCAATGCTTGTCTGTTATGATGGGAAACGTGTGAGCTTCATGAACGATGTAGTTTGTTTGAGGAGAAAAGTGACTGCCCTTACCTTAAACGAAGTCTTGTTTGTAGGAAGTCTCAGAGCCTGGGATTTATCTACATTTCTGAAGTGAAACACACAGCACTGTTCTCATCCATTGATCATACTCTGCTTTATAACAAGAAGCACGCTCTTGCTTTCTAGAGTCTCTAAGACAGCAGGAAACGTGATTTTGCTGAGATCAAAAGAACGGTGTTTCCTACACATATGGACCATATCTAGTCCAAATCTGCTTCTTAAACTGATACAAAGCACTGGTCCTCTAACATCCAATGCTTGTCTGTTAAGATGAGAAACGTGTGAGCTTCATGAACGACGTAGTTCGTTTGAGCAGAAAAGTAACTGCCCTTACCTTAAACGAAGTCTTGCTTGTAGGAAGACACAGAGTCGGAGATTTAACTCCATTTCTGAAGGGAAACACACAGCATAGTTCTCATCCATGGATCACACTCTGCTTTAGAGCGAGAAGCAAGCTCTTGCTTTCTAGAGTCTCTAATACAGCAGGTAATCTGAATGTGCCCAGAAAAAAAAACGGTGTTTCCTACACACACGGACCATATGTAGTCCAAATCTGCTTCTGAAACTGATACAATGCACTGGTCCTCTAACATCCAATGGTTGTCAGTTAAGATGAGAAGCGTGTGATCTTAGTGAACGATGTAGTTCGTTTGTGCAGAAAAGTGACTGCCCTTACCTGAAACGAAGTCTTGCTTGTAGGAAGACTCAGAGCCTGGGATTTAACTCCATTTCTGAAGTGAAACAGACAGCAGTGTTCTCATCCATTGATCACACTCTGCTTTAGAAGAAGAAGCACGCTCTTGCTTTCTAGAATCTCTAAGACAGCAGGAAACGTTAGTGTGCTGAGAACAAAAGAACGGTGTTTCCTACACATACGGACCATATCTAGTCCAACTCTGCTTCTTAAACTGATACAAAGCACTGGTACTCTAACATCCAATGCTTGTCTGTTAAGAAGAGAAATGTGTGAGCTCAGTGAACGATGTAGTTCGTTTGAGCTGAAAAGTGACTGCCGTTACCTGAAACGAAGTCTTGCTTGTAGGAAGACACAGAAATTGAGATTTAACTCCATTTATGATGGGAAACACACAGCATAGTTCTCATCCATGGATCACACTCTGCTTTAGAGCGAGAAGCACGCTCTTGCTTTCTGGAGTCTCTAACACACCAGGAAACGTGAGTGTGCTGAGAACAAAAGAACGGTGTTTCCTACACATACAGACCATATCTAGTCCAACTCTTCTTCTGAAACTGATAAAAATCACTGGTCCTCTAACATCCAATGCTTGACAGTTAAGATGGGAAACGTGTGAGCTTCATGAACGATGTAGTTCGTTTGAGCAGAAAAGTGACTGCCCTTACCTTAAACGAAGTCTTGCTTGTAGGAAGACTCAGAGCCTGGGATTTAACTCCATTTCTGAAGTGAAACTCACAGCATTTTTCTCATCCATGGATCATACTCTGCTTTAGAACAAGAAGCACGTTCTTGCTTTCTAGAGTCTCTAAGACAGCAGGAAACGTGATTTTGCTGAGAACAAAAGAACGGTGTTTCCTACACATACGGACCATATCTAGTCCAACTCTGCTTCTTAAACTGAAACAAAGCACTGGTCGTCTAACATCCAATGCTTGTCTGTTAAGAAGAGAAATGTATGAGCTCAGTGAACGATGTTGTTCGTTTGAGCTGAAAAGTGACTGCCGTTACCTGAAACGAAGTCTTGCTTGTAGGAAGACACAGAGATTGAGATTTAACTCCATTTATGAAGGGAAACACACAGCATAGTTCTCATCCATGGATCACACTCTGCTTTAGATCGAGAAGCACGCTCTTGCTTTCTGGAGTCTCTAACACAGCAGGAAACGTGAGTGTGCTGAGAACAAAAGAACGGTGTTTCCTACACCTACAGACCATATCTAGTCCAACTCTTCTTCTGAAACTGATAAAAATCACTGGTCCTCTAACATCCAATGCTTGTCAGTTAAGATGGGAAACGTGTGAGCTTCATGACTGATGTAGTTCGTTTGAGCAGAAAAGTGACTGCCCTTACCTTAAACGAAGTCTTGCTTGTAGGAAGACTCAGAGCCTGGGATTTAACTCCATCTCTGAAGGGAAACACACAGCAGAGTTCTCATCCATGGATCACACTCTGCTTTAGAGCGAGAAGCACGCTCTTGCTTTCTAGATTCTCTAATACAGCAGGGAATCTGAGAGTGCCCAGAAAAAAAGAACGGTGTTTCGTACACATACAGACCATATGTAGTCCAAATCTGCTTCTGAAACTGATACAATGCACTGGTCCTCTAACATCCAATGCTTGTCTGTTAAGATGAGAAACGTGTGATCTTCGTGAACAAAGTAGTTCGTTTGTGCAGAAAAGTGACTGCCCTTACCTGAAATGAAGTCTTGCTTGTAGGAAGACTCAGAGCCTGGGATTTAACTCCATTTCTGAAGTGAAACACACAGCAGTGTTCTCATCCATTGATCACACTCTGCTTTAGAAGAAGAAGCACGCTCTTGCTTTCTAGAGTCTATAAGACAGCAGGAAACGTGAGTGTGCTGAGAACAAAAGAAAGGTGTTTCCTACACATACGGACCATATCTAGTCCACCTCTTCTTCTGAAACTGATACAAAGCACTGGTCCTCTAACATCCAATGCTTGTCTGTTAAGAAGAAAAATGTGTGAGCTCAGTGAACGATGTAGATCTTTTGAGCTGAAAAGTGACTGCCGTTACCTGAAACAAAGTCTTGCTTGTAGGAAGACACAGATATTGAGATTTAACTCCATTTATGAAGGGAAACACACAGCATAGTTCTCATCCATGGATCACACTCTGCCTTAGAGCGAGAAGCATGCTCTTGCTTTCTGGAGTCTCTAACACAGCAGGAAACGAGAGTGTGCTGAGAACAAAAGAACGGTGTTTCCTACACATACGGACCATATCTAGTCCAACTCTTCTTCTGAAACTGATACAAATCACTGGTCCTCTAACATCCAATGCTTGTCTGTTATGATGGGAAACGTGTGAGCTTCATGAACGATGTAGTTTGTTTGAGGAGAAAAGTGACTGCCCTTACCTTAAACGAAGTCTTGTTTGTAGGAAGTCTCAGAGCCTGGGATTTATCTACATTTCTGAAGTGAAACACACAGCACTGTTCTCATCCATTGATCATACTCTGCTTTATAACAAGAAGCACGCTCTTGCTTTCTAGAGTCTCTAAGACAGCAGGAAACGTGATTTTGCTGAGATCAAAAGAACGGTGTTTCCTACACATATGGACCATATCTAGTCCAAATCTGCTTCTTAAACTGATACAAAGCACTGGTCCTCTAACATCCAATGCTTGTCTGTTAAGATGAGAAACGTGTGAGCTTCATGAACGACGTAGTTCGTTTGAGCAGAAAAGTAACTGCCCTTACCTTAAACGAAGTCTTGCTTGTAGGAAGACACAGAGTCGGAGATTTAACTCCATTTCTGAAGGGAAACACACAGCATAGTTCTCATCCATGGATCACACTCTGCTTTAGAGCGAGAAGCAAGCTCTTGCTTTCTAGAGTCTCTAATACAGCAGGTAATCTGAATGTGCCCAGAAAAAAAAACGGTGTTTCCTACACACACGGACCATATGTAGTCCAAATCTGCTTCTGAAACTGATACAATGCACTGGTCCTCTAACATCCAATGGTTGTCAGTTAAGATGAGAAGCGTGTGATCTTAGTGAACGATGTAGTTCGTTTGTGCAGAAAAGTGACTGCCCTTACCTGAAACGAAGTCTTGCTTGTAGGAAGACTCAGAGCCTGGGATTTAACTCCATTTCTGAAGTGAAACAGACAGCAGTGTTCTCATCCATTGATCACACTCTGCTTTAGAAGAAGAAGCACGCTCTTGCTTTCTAGAATCTCTAAGACAGCAGGAAACGTTAGTGTGCTGAGAACAAAAGAACGGTGTTTCCTACACATACGGACCATATCTAGTCCAACTCTGCTTCTTAAACTGATACAAAGCACTGGTACTCTAACATCCAATGCTTGTCTGTTAAGAAGAGAAATGTGTGAGCTCAGTGAACGATGTAGTTCGTTTGAGCTGAAAAGTGACTGCCGTTACCTGAAACGAAGTCTTGCTTGTAGGAAGACACAGAAATTGAGATTTAACTCCATTTATGATGGGAAACACACAGCATAGTTCTCATCCATGGATCACACTCTGCTTTAGAGCGAGAAGCACGCTCTTGCTTTCTGGAGTCTCTAACACACCAGGAAACGTGAGTGTGCTGAGAACAAAAGAACGGTGTTTCCTACACATACAGACCATATCTAGTCCAACTCTTCTTCTGAAACTGATAAAAATCACTGGTCCTCTAACATCCAATGCTTGACAGTTAAGATGGGAAACGTGTGAGCTTCATGAACGATGTAGTTCGTTTGAGCAGAAAAGTGACTGCCCTTACCTTAAACGAAGTCTTGCTTGTAGGAAGACTCAGAGCCTGGGATTTAACTCCATTTCTGAAGTGAAACTCACAGCATTTTTCTCATCCATGGATCATACTCTGCTTTAGAACAAGAAGCACGTTCTTGCTTTCTAGAGTCTCTAAGACAGCAGGAAACGTGATTTTGCTGAGAACAAAAGAACGGTGTTTCCTACACATACGGACCATATCTAGTCCAACTCTGCTTCTTAAACTGAAACAAAGCACTGGTCGTCTAACATCCAATGCTTGTCTGTTAAGAAGAGAAATGTATGAGCTCAGTGAACGATGTTGTTCGTTTGAGCTGAAAAGTGACTGCCGTTACCTGAAACGAAGTCTTGCTTGTAGGAAGACACAGAGATTGAGATTTAACTCCATTTATGAAGGGAAACACACAGCATAGTTCTCATCCATGGATCACACTCTGCTTTAGAGCGAGAAGCACGCTCTTGCTTTCTGGAGTCTCTAACACAGCAGGAAACGTGAGTGTGCTGAGAACAAAAGAACGGTGTTTCCTACACCTACAGACCATATCTAGTCCAACTCTTCTTCTGAAACTGATAAAAATCACTGGTCCTCTAACATCCAATGCTTGTCAGTTAAGATGGGAAACGTGTGAGCTTCATGACTGATGTAGTTCGTTTGAGCAGAAAAGTGACTGCCCTTACCTTAAACGAAGTCTTGCTTGTAGGAAGACTCAGAGCCTGGGATTTAACTCCATTTCTGAAGTGAAACACACAGCATTTTTCTCATCCATTGATCAAACTCTGCTTTAAAACAAGAAGCACGCTCTTGCTTTCTAGAGTCTCTAAGACAGCAGGAAACGTGATTTTGCTGAGAACAAAAGAACGGTGTTTCCTACACGTACGGACCATATCTAGTTCAACTCTGCTTCTGAAACTGATACAAAGCACTGGTTCTCTAACATCCAATGCTTGTCTGTTAAGATGAGAAACGTGTGAGCTTCGTGAACGATGTAGTTCGTTTGAGCTGAAAAGTGACTGCCCTTACCTGAAACGAAGTCTTTCTTGTAGGAAGACACAGAGCCTGGGATTTAACTCCATTTCTGAATGGAAACACACAGCATAGTTCTCATCCATGGATCACACTCTGCTTTAGAGCAAGAAGCATGCCCTTGCTTTCTAGAGTCTCTAATACATCAGCAAATCTGAGTGTGCTCAGAACAAAAGAACGGAGTTTCCTACACATACGGACCATATGTAGTCCAACTCTTCTTGTGAAACTGATACAAAGCACTGGTCCTCTAACATCCAATGCTTGTCAGTTAAGATGAGAAACGTGTGAGCTTTGAGAATGATGTAGTTCCTTTGAACTGAAAAGTGACTGCCCTTACCTGTAACGAAGTCTTGCTTGTAGTAAGACACAGATCCTGGGATTTAACTCCATCTCTGAAGGGAAACACACAGCAGAGTTCTCATCCATGGATCACTCTCTGCTTTAGAGCGAGAAGCACGCTCTTGCTTTCTAGAGTCTCTAAGACAGCAGGAAACGTGATTTTGCTGAGAAAAAAAGAACCGTGTTTCCTACACATACGGACCATATCTTGTCCAACTCTGCTTCTTAAACTGATACAAAGCACTGGTCCTCTAACATCCAATTCTTGTCTGTTAAGATGAGAAACGTGTGAGCTCCGTGAATGATGTAGTTCGTTTGAGCTGAAAAGTGACTGCCCTTACATGAAACGAAGTCTTGCTTGTAGGAAGACACAGAGCCTGGGATTTAACTCCATTTCTGAAGGGAAACACATAGCATTTTTTCTCATCCATGGATCACACTCTGCTTTAGAGCGAGAAGCACGCTCTTGCTTTTAGAGTCTAAAGACAGCAGGAAACGTGAGTGCGCTGAGAAGAAAAGAACGGAGTTTCCTACACATACGGACCATACCTAGTCCAACTCTGTTTCTGAAACTGACACAAAGCACTGGTCCTCTAAGATCCAAAGCTTCTCAGTTAAGATGAGAAACGTGTGAGCTTTGAGAATGATGTAGTTCCTTTGAACTGAAAAGTGACTGCCCTTACCTGTAACGAAGTCTTGCTTGTAGTAAGACACAGATCCTGGGATTTAACTCCATCTCTGAAGGGAAACACACAGCAGAGTTCTCATCCATGGATCACTCTCTGCTTTAGAGCGAGAAGCACGCTCTTGCTTTCTAGAGTCTCTAATACAGCAGGAAATCTGAGTGTGCCCAGAACAAAAGAACGGTGTTTCCTATACATAAGGACCATATGTAGTCCAAATCTGCTTCTGAAACTGATACAATGCACTGGTAATCTAACATCCAATGCTTGTCAGTTAAGATGAGAAACGTGTGATCCTCGTGAACGATGTAGTTCGTTTGAGCAAAAAAGTAACTGCCCTTACCTGAAACGAAGTCTTGCTTGTAGGAAGACTCAGAGCCTGGGATTTAACTCCATTTCTGAAGTGAAACACACAGCAGTGTTCTCATCCATTGATCACACTCTGCTTTAGAACAAGAAGCACGCTCTTGCTTTCTAAAGTCTCTAAGACAGCAGGAAACGTGAGTGTGCTGAGAACAAAAGAACGGTGTTTCCTACACATACGGACCATATCTAGTCCAATTCTCCTTCCTAAACTAATACAAAGCACTGGTCCTCTAACATCCAATGCTTGTCTGTTAAGAAGAGAAATGTGTGAGCTCAGTGAACGATGTTGTTCGTTTGAGTTGAAAAGTGACTGCCGTTACCTGAAACGAAGTCTTGCTTGTAGGAAGACACAGAGATTGAGATTTAACTCCATTTATGAAGGGAAACACACAGCATAGTTCTCATCCATGGATCACACTCTGCTTTCGAGCGAGAAGCATGCTCTTGCTTTCTGGAGTCTCTAACACAGCAGGAAACGTGAGTGTGCTGAGAACAAAAGAACGGTGTTTCCTACACATACGGACCATATCTAGTCCAACTCTTCTTCTGAAACTGATACCAATCACTGGTCCTCTAACATCCAATGCTTGTCTGTTAAGATGAGAAACGTGTGAGCTTCGTGAACGGTGTAGTTTGTTTGAGCTGAAAAGTGACTGGTCTTACATGAAAGGAAGTCTTGCTTGTAGGAAGACACAGAGCCTGGGATTTAACTCCATTTCTGAAGGGAAACACACAGTTTTTTTCTCATCCATGGATCACACTCTGCTTTAGAGCGAGAAGCACGCTCTTGCTTTTAGAGTCTCTAATATAGCAGGTAATCTGAGTGTGCCCAGAACAAAAGAACGGTGTTTCCTACACATACAGACCATATGTAGTTCAAATCTGCTTCTGAAACTGATACAAAGCACTGACCCTCTAACATCCAATGCTTGTCAGTTAAGATGAGAAACGTGTGATCTTTGTGAATGATGTTGTTCGTTTGAGCTGAAAAGTGACTGCCGTTACCTGAAATGAAGTCTTGCTTGTAGGAAGACACAGAGATTGAGATTTAACTCCATTTATGAAGGGAAACACACAGCATAGTTCTCATCCATGGATCACACTCTGCTTTAGAGCGAGAAGCACGCTCTTGCTTTCTGGAGTCTCTAACACAGCAGGAAACGTGAGTGTGCTGAGAACAAAAGAACGGTGTTTCCTACACATACGGACCATATCTAGTCCAAATCTGTTTCTGAAACTGACGCAAAGCACTGGTCCTCTAACATCCAATGCTTGTCAGTTAAGATGAGGAACGTGTGAGCTTTGAGAATGATGTAGTTCCTTCGAACTGAAAAGTGACTGCCCTTACCTGTAACGAATTCTTGCTTGTAGTAAGACACAGAGCCTGGAATTTAACTCCATCTCTGAAGGGAAACACACAGCAGAGTTCTCATCCATGGATCACACTCTGCTTTAGAGCGAGAAGCACGCTCTTGCTTTCTAGATTCTCTAATACAGCAGGGAATCTGAGAGTGCCCAGAAAAAAAGAACGGTGTTTCCTACACATACAGACCATATGTAGTCCAAATCTGCTTCTGAAACTGATACAATGCACTGGTCCTCTAACATCCAATGCTTGTCTGTTAAGATGAGAAACGTGTGATCTTCGTGAACGAAGTAGTTCGTTTGTGCAGAAAAGTGACTTCCCTTACCTGAAACGAAGTCTTGCTTGTAGGAAGATTCAGAGCCTGGGATTTAACTCCATTTCTGAAGTGAAACACACAGCAGTGTTCTCATCCATTGATCACACTCTGCTTTAGAAGAAGAAGCACGCTCTTGCTTTCTAGAGTCTATAAGACAGCAGGAAACGTGAGTGTGCTGAGAACAAAAGAAAGGTGTTTCCTACACATACGGACCATATCTAGTCCACCTCTTCTTCTGAAACTGATACAAAGCACTGGTCCTCTAACATCCAATGCTTGTCTGTTAAGAAGAGAAATGTGTGAGCTCAGTGAACGATGTAGTTCTTTTGAGCTGAAAATTGACTGCCGTTACCTGAAACAAAGTCTTGCTTGTAGGGAGACACAGATATTGAGATTTAACTCCATTTATGAAGGGAAACACACAGCATAGTTCTCATCCATGGATCACACGCTGCTTTAGAGCGAGAAGCATGCTCTTGCTTTCTGGAGTCTCTAACACAGCAGGAAACGTGAGTGTGCTGAGAACAAAAGAACGGTGTTTCCTACACATACGGACCATATGTAGTCCAACTCTTCTTCTGAAACTGATACAAATCACTGGTCCTCTAACATCCAATGCTTGTCAGTTAAGATGGGAAACTTGTGAGCTTCATGAACGACGTAGTTCGTTTGAGCAGAAAAGTAACTGCCTTACCTTAAACGAAGTCTTGCTTGTAGGAAGACTCAGAGCCTGGGATTTAACTCCATTTCTGAATTGAAACTCACAGCATTTTTCTCATCCATGGATCATACTCTGCTTTAGAACAAGAAGCACGCTCTTGCTTTCTAGAGTCTCTAAGACAGCAGGAAACGTGATTTTGCTGAGAACAAAAGAACGGTGTTTCCTACACATACGGACCATATCTAGTCCAACTCTGCTTCTTAAAGTGAAACAAAGCACTGGTCGTCTAACATCCAATGCTTGTCTGTTAAGAAGAGAAATGTATGAGCTCAGTGAACGATGTTGTTCGTTTGAGCTGAAAAGTGACTGCCGTTACCTGAAACGAAGTCTTGCTTGTAGGAAGACACAGAGATTGAGATTTAACTCCATTTATGAAGGGAAACACACAGCATAGTTCTCATCCATGGATCACACTCTGCTTTAGAGCGAGAAGCACGCTCTTGCTTTCTGGAGCCTCTAACACAGCAGGAAACGTGAGTGTGCTGAGAACAAAAGAACGGTGTTTCCTACACATACAGACCATATCTAGTCCAACTCTTCTTCTGAAACTGATAAAAATCACTGGTCCTCTAACATCCAATGCTTGTCAGTTAAGATGGGAAACGTGTGAGCTTCATGACCGATGTAGTTCGTTTGAGCAGAAAAGTGACTGCCCTTACCTTAAACGAAGTCTTGCTTGTAGGAAGACTCAGAGCCTGGGATTTAACTCCATTTCTGAAGTGAAACACACAGCATTTTTCTCATCCATTGATCATACTCTGCTTTAGAACAAGAAGCACGCTCTTGCTTTCTAGAGTCTCTAAGACAGCTGGAAACGTGATTTTGCTGAGAACAAAAGAACGGTGTTTCCTACACGTACGGACCATATCTAGTTCAACTCAGCTTCTGAAACTGATACAAAGCACTGGTTCTCTAAGATCCAATGCTTGTCTGTTAAGATGAGAAACGTGTGAGCTCGTGAACGATGTAGTTCGTTAGAGCTGAAAAGTGACTGCACGTACCTGAAAAGAAGTCTTGCTTGTAGTAAGACACAGAGCTGGGATTTAACTCCATTTCTGAAGGGAAACACACAGTATTTTTCTCATCCATGGATCACACTCTGCTTTAGAGCGAGAAGCACGCTCTTGCTTTTAGAGTCTCTAATATAGCAGGAAATCTGAGTGTGCCCAGAACAAAAGAACGGTGTTTCCTACACATACGGACCATATATAGTCCAACTCTTCTTCTGAAACTGATACAAAGCACTGGTCCTCTAACATCCAATGCTTGTCAGTTAAGATGAGAAACGTGTGATCTTTGAGAATGATGTTGTTCCTTTGAACTGAAAATTGACTGCCCTTACCTGTAACGAAGTCTTGCTTGTAGTAAGACACAGAGCATGGGATTTAACTCCATCTCTGAAGGGAAACAAACAGCAGAGTTCTCATCCATGGATCACACTATGCTTTATAGCGAGAAGCACGGTCTTGCTTTCTAGAGTCTCTAATACAGCAGGTAATCTGAGTGTGCCCAGAAAAAAAGAACGGTGTTTCCTACACATACGGACCATAAGTAGTCCAAATCTGCTTCTGAAACTGATACAATGCACTGGTCCTCTAACATCCAATGCTTGTCAGTTAAGATGAGAAGCGTGTGATCTTCGTGAACGATGTAGTTCGTTTGTGCAGAAAAGTGACTGCCCTTACCTTAAACGAAGTCTTGCTTGTAGGAAGACTCAGAGCCTGGGATTTAACTCCATTTCTGAAGTGAAACAAACAGCAGTGTTCTCATCCATTGATCACACTCTGCTTTAGAAGAAGAAGCACGCTCTTGCTTTCTAGAATCTCTAAGACAGCAGGAAACGTGAGTGTGCTGAGAACAAAAGAACGGTGTTTCCTACACATACGGACCATATCTAGTCCAACTCTGCTTCTTCAACTGATACAAAGCACTGGGCTTCTAAAATCCAATGCTTGTCTGTTAAGATGAGAAACGTGTGAGCTCCGTGAACGATGTAGTTCGTTTGAGCTGAAAAGTGACTGCCTTTACCTGAAACGAAGTCTTGCTTGTAGGAAGACACAGAGCCTGGGATTTAACTCCATTTCTGAAGGGAAACACACAGCATAGTCTCATCCATGGATCACACTCTGCTTTAGAGCGAGAAGCACGCTCTTTCTTTCTAAAGTCTCTAAGACAGCAGGAAACGTGAGTGTGCTGAGAACAAAAGAACGGTGTTTCCTACACAAACGGACCAGATCTAGTCCAACTCTGCTTCTGAAAATGATACAAAGCATTGATCCTCTAACATCCTATGCTTGTCAGTTAAGATGAGAAACGTGTGATCTTAGTGAATGATGTAGTTCTTTTGAACTGAAAAGTGACTGCCCTTACCTGAAACGAAGTCTTGCTTGTAGTAAGACACAGAGCCTGGGATTTAACTCCATTTCTGAAAGGAAACACAGAGCAATTTTCTCATCCATGGATCACACTCTGCTTTAGAGCGAGAAGCACACTCTTGCTTTTAAGTCTCTAATATAGCAGGTAATCTGAGTGTGCCCAGAACAAAAGAACGGTGTTTCCTACACATACAGACCATATGCAGTCCAAATCTGCTTCTGAAACTGATACAAAGCACTGACCCACTAACATCCAATGCTTGTCAGTTAAGATGAGAAACGTGTGAGCTTCGTGAACAATGTAGTTTGTTTGAGCAGAAAAGTGACTGCCCTTACCTGTAACGAAGTCTTGCTTGTAGTAAGACACATAGCCTGTGATTTAACTCCATCTCTGAAGGGAAACACACAGCATAGTTCTCATCCATGGATCACACTCTGCTTTAGAGCGAGAAGCACGCTCTTGCTTTCTAAAGTCTCTAAGACAGCAGGAAACGTGAGTGTGCTGAGAACAAAAGAACGGTGTTTCCTACACATACGGACCATATCTACTCCAACTCTCCTTCCTAAACTGATACAAAGGACTGGTCCTCTAACATCCAATGCTTGTCAGTTAAGATGAGAAACGTGTGAGCTTCATGAACGATGTAGTTCGTTTGAGCAGAAAACTGACTGCCCTTACCTTAAACGAAGTTTTGCTTGTAGGAAGACTCAGAGCCTGGGATTTAACTCCATTTCTGAAGGGAAACACACAGTATTTTTCTCATCCATGGATCACACTCTGCTTTAGAGCGAGAAGCACGCTCTTGCTTTTAGAGTCTCGAATATAGCAGGTAATCTGAGTGTGCCCAGAACAAAAGAACGGTGTTTCCTACACATACAGACCATATGTAGTTCAAATCTGCTTCTGAAACTGATACATAGCACTGACCCTCTAACATCCAATGCTTGTCAGTTAAGATGAGAAACGTGTGATCTTCGTGAACGATGTAGTTGGTTTGAGCTGAAAAGTGACTGCCGTTACCTGAAACGAAGTCTTGCTTGTAGGAAGACACAGAGATTGAGATTTAACTCCATTTATGAAGGGAAACACACAGCATAGTTCTCATCCATGGATCACACTCTGCTTTAGAGCGAGAAGCACGCTCTTTCTTTCTGGAGTCTCTAACAGAGCAAGAAACGTGAGTGTGCTTAGAACAAAAGAACGGTGTTTCCTACACATACAGATCATATCTAGTCCAACTCTTCTTCTGAAACTGATAAAAATCACTGGTCCTCTAACATCCAATGCTTGTCAGTTAAGATGGGAACCGTGTGAGCTTCATGAACGATGTAGTTCGTTTGAGCAGAAAAGTGACTGCCCTTACCTTAAACGAAATCTTGCTTGTAGGAAGACTCAGAGCCTGGGATTTAACTCCATTTCTGAAGTGAAACACACAGCAGTGTTCTCATCCATTGATCATACTCTGCTTTAGAACAAGAAGCACGTTCTTGCTTTCTAGAGACTCTAAGACAGGAGGAAACGTGATTTTGCTGAGAACAAAAGAACGGTGTTTCCTACACATAAGGACCATTTCTAGTTCAACTCTGCTTCTGAAACTGATACAAAGCACTGGTTCTCTAACATCCAATGCTTGTCTGTTAAGATTGGAAACGTGTGAGCTTCGTGAACGATGTAGTTCATTTGAGCTGAAAAGTGACTGCCCTTACCTGAAAAGAAGTCTTGCTTGTAGGAAGACACATAGCCTGGGATTTAACTCCATTTCTGAAGGGAAACACACAGTATTTTTCTCATCCATTGATCACACTCTGCTTTAGAGCGAGAAGCACGCTCTTGCTTTTAGAGTCTCTAATATAGCAGGAAATCTGAGTGTGCCCAGAACAAAAGAACGGAGTTTCCTACACATACAGACCATATGTAGTCCAACTCTTCTTCTGAAACTGATACAAAGCACTGGTCCTCTAACATCCAATGCTTGTCAGTTAAGATGAGAAACGTGTGATCTTTGAGAATGATGTTGTTCCTTTGAACTGAAAAGTGACTGTCCTTACCTGTAACGAAGTCTTGCTTGTAGTAAGACACAGAGCATGGGATTTAACTCCATCTCTGAAGGGAAACAAACAGCAGAGTTCTCATCCATGGATCACACTATGCTTTATAGCGAGAAGCACGCTCTTGCTTTCTAGAGTCTCTAATACAGCAGGTAATCTGAGTGTGCCCAGAAAAAAAGAACGGTGTTTCCTACACATACGGACCATAAGTAGTCCAAATCTGCTTCTGAAACTGATACAATGCACTGGTCCTCTAACATCCAATGCTTGTCAGTTAAGATGAGAAACGTGTGAGCTTCGTGAACGATGTAGTTTGTTTGAGCAGAAAAGTGACTGCCCTGACCTGTAACGAAGTCTTGCTTGTAGTAAGACACATAGCCTGTGATTTAACTCCATCTCTGAAGGGAAACACACAGCATAGTTCTCATCCATGGATCACACTCTGCTTTAGAGCGAGAAGCACGCTCTTGCTTTCTAGAGTCTCTAAGACAGCAGGAAACGTGATTTTGCTGAGAACAAAAGAACGGTGTTTCCTACACGTACGGACCATATCTAGTTCAACTCTGCTTCTGAAACTGATACAAAGCACTGGTTCTCTAACATCCAATGCTTGTCTGTTAAGATGAGAAACGTGTGAGCTTCGTGAACGATGTAGTTCGTTTGAGCTGAAAAGTGACTGCACTTACCTGAAAAGAAGTCTTGCTTGTAGGAAGACACAGAGCTGGGATTTAACTCCATTTCTGAAGGGAAACACACAGTATTTTTCTCATCCATGGATCACACTCTGCTTTAGAGCGAGAAGCACGCTCTTGCTTTTAGAGTCTCAAATATAGCAGGTAATCTGAGTGTGCCCAGAACAAAAGAACGGTGTTTCCTACACATACAGACCATATGTAGTCCAAATCTGCTTCTGAAACTGATACAAAGCACTGACCCTCTAACATCCAATGCTTGTCAGTTAAGATGAGAAACGTGTGAGCTTCGTGAACGATGTAGTTCGTTTGAGCTGACAAGTGACTGCCGTTACCTGAAACGAAGTCTTGCTTGTAGGAAGACACAGAGATTGAGATTTAACTCCATTTATGAAGGGAAACACACAGCATAGTTCCCATCCATGGATCATACTCTGCTTTAGAGCGAGAAGCACGCTCTTGCTTTCTGGAGTCTCTAACACAGTAGGAAACGTGAGTGTGCTGAGAACAAAAGAACGGTGTTTCCTACACATACAGACCATATCTAGTCCAACTCTTCTTCTGAAACTGATAAAAATCACTGGTCCTCTAACATCCAATGCTTGTCAGTTAAGATGGGAAACGTGTGAGCTTCATGACCGATGTAGTTCGTTTGAGCAGAAAAGTGACTGCCCTTACCTTAAACGAAGTCTTGCTTGTAGGAAGACTCAGAGCCTGGGATTTAACTCCATTTCTGAAGTGAAACACACAGCATTTTTCTCATCCATTGATCATACTCTGCTTTAGAACAAGAAGCACGCTCTTGCTTTCTAGAGTCTCTAAGACAGCAGGAAACGTGATTTTGCTGAGAACAAAATAACGGTGTTTCCTACACGTACGGACCATATCTAGTTCAACTCTGCTTCTGAAACTGATACAAAGCACTGGTTCTCTAACATCCAATGCTTGTCTGTTAAGATGAGAAACGTGTGAGCTTCGTGAACGATGTAGTTCGTTTGAGCTGAAAAGTGACTGCACTTACCTGAAAAGAAGTCTTGCTTGTAGGAAGACACAGAGCTGGGATTTAACTCCATTTCTGAAGGGAAACACACAGTATTTTTCTCATGCATGGATCACACTCTGCTTTAGAGCGAGAAGCACGCTCTTGCTTTTAGAGTCTCTAATATAGCAGGTAATCTGAGTGTGCCCAGAACAAAAGAACGGTGTTTCCTACACATACAGACCATATGTAGTCCAAATCTGCTTCTGAAACTGATACAAAGTACTGACCCTCTAACATCCAATGCTTGTCAGTTAAGATGAGAAACGTGTGATCTTCGTGAACGATGTAGTTCGTTTGAGCTGACAAGTGACTGCCGTTACCTGAAACGAAGTCTTGCTTGTAGGAAGACACAGAGATTGAGATTTAACTCCATTTATGAAGGGAAACACACAGCATAGTTCTCATCCATGGATCACGCTCTGCTTTAGAGCGAGAAGCACGCTCTTGCTTTCTGGAGTCTCTAACACAGCAGGAAACGTGAGTGTGCTGAGAACAAAAGAACGGTGTTTCCTACACATACACACCATATCTAGTCCAACTCTTCTTCTGAAACTGATAAAAATCACTGGTCCTCTAACATCCAATGCTTGTCAGTTAAGATGGGAAACGTGTGAGCTTCATGAACGATGTAGTTCGTTTGAGCAGAAAAGTGACTGCCTTTACCTTAAACGAAGTCTTGCTTGTAGGAAGACTCAGAGCCTGGGATTTAACTCCATTTCTGAAGTGAAACACACAGCATTTTTCTCATCCATTGATCATACTCTGCTTTAGAACAAGAAGCACGCTCTTGCTTTCTAGAGTCTCTAAGACAGCAGGAAACGTGATTTTGCTGAGAACAAAAGAACGGTGTTTCCTACACATACGGACCATATCTAGTCCAACTCTGCTTCTTAAACTGAAACAAAGCACTGGTCGTCTAACATCCAATGCTTGTCTGTTAAGAAGAGAAATGTATGAGCTCAGTGAACGATGTTGTTCGTTTGAGCTGAAAAGTGACTGCCGTTACCTGAAACGAAGTCTTGCTTGTAGGAAGACACAGAGCCTGGGATTTAACTCCATTTCTGAAGGGAAACACACAGCAGAGTTCTCATCCATGGATCACACTCTGCTTTAGAGCGAGAAGCACGCTCTTGCTTTCTGGAGTCTCTAACACAGCAGGAAACGTGAGTGTGCTGAGAACAAAAGAACGGTGTTTCCTACACATACAGATCATATCTAGTCCAACTCTTCTTCTGAAGCTGATACAAATCACTGGTCCTCTAACATCCAATGCTTGTCAGTTAAGATGGGAAACGTGTGAGCTTCATGACCGATGTAGTTCGTTTGAGCAGAAAAGTGACTGCCCTTACCTTAAACGAAGTCTTGCTTGTAGGAAGACTCAGAGCCTGGGATTTAACTCCATTTCTGAAGTGAAACACACAGCATTTTTCTCATCCATTGATCATACTCTGCTTTAGAACAAGAAGCACGCTCTTGCTTTCTAGATTCTCTAAGACAGCAGGAAACGTGATTTTGCTGAGAACAAAAGAACGGTGTTTCCTACATGTACGGACCATATCTAGTTCAACTCTGCTTCTGAAACTGATACAAAGCACTGGTTCTCTAACATCCAATGCTTGTCTGTTAAGATGAGAAACGTGTGAGCTTCGTGAACGATGTAGTTCGTTTGAGCTGAAAAGTGACTGCACTTACCTGAAAAGAAGTCTTGCTTGTAGGAAGACACAGAGCTGGGATTTAACTCCATTTCTGAAGGGAAACACACAGTATTTTTCTCATCCATGGATCACACTCTGCTGTAGAGCGAGAAGCACGCTGTTGATTTTAGAGTCTCTAATATACCAGGTAATCTGAGTGTGCCCAGAACAAAAGAACGGTGTTTCCTACACATACAGACCATATGTAGTCCAAATCTGCTTCTGAAACTGATACAAAGCACTGACCCTCTAACATCCAATGCTTGTCAGTTAAGATGAGAAACGTGTGATCTTTGTGAACGATGTAGTCCGTTTGAGCTGACAAGTGACTGCCGTTACCTGAAACGAAGTCTTGCTTGTAGGAAGACACAGAGATTGAGATTTAACTCCATTTATGAAGGGAAACACACAGCATAGTTCTCATCCATGGATCATACTCTGCTTTAGAGCGAGAAGCACGCTCTTGCTTTCTGGAGTCTCTAACACAGCAGGAAACGTGAGTGTGCTGAGAACAAAAGAACGGTGTTTCCTACACATACAGACCATATCTAGTCCAACTCTTCTTCTGAAACTGATAAAAATCACTGGTCCTCTAACATCCAATGCTTGTCAGTTAAGATGGGAAACGTGTGAGCTTCATGAACGATGTAGTTCGTTTGAGCAGAAAAGTGACTGCCCTTACCTTAAACAAAGTCTTGCTTGTAGGAAGACTCAGAGCCTGGGATTTAACTCCATTTCTGAAGTGAAACACACAGCATTTTTCTCATCCATTGATCATACTCTGCTTTAGAACAAGAAGCACGCTCTTGCTTTCTAGAGTCTCTAAGACAGCAGAAAAAGTGATTTTGCTGAGAACAAAAGAACTTTGTTTCCTACACATACGGACCATATCTAGTCCAACTCTGCTTCTTAAACTGAAACAAAGCACTGGTCGTCTAACATCCAATGCTTGTCTGTTAAGAAGAGAAATGTATGAGCTCAGTGAACGATGTTGTTCGTTTGAGCTGAAAAGTGACTGCCGTTACCTGAAACGAAGTCTTGCTTGTAGGAAGAAACAGAGATTGAGATTTAACTCCATTTATGAAGGGAAACACACAGCATAGTTCTCATCCATGGATCACACTCTGCTTTAGAGCGAGAAGCATGCTCTTGCTTTCTGGAGTCTCTAACACAGCAGGAAACGTGAGTGTGCTGAGAACAAAAGAACGGTGTTTCCTACACATACAGACCATATCTAGTCCAACTCTTCTTCTGAAACTGATACAAATCACTGGTCCTCTAACATCCAATGCTTGTCAGTTAAGATGGGAAACGTGTGAGCTTCGTGAACGATGTAGTTCGTTTGAGCAGAAAAGTGACTGCCCTTAACTTAAACGAAGTCTTGCTTGTAGGAAGACACATAGCCTGGGATTTAACTCCATTTCTGAAGGGAAACACACAGCATTTTTCTCATCCATGGATCACACTCTGCTTTAGAGCGAGAAGCACGCTCTTGCTTTTAGAGTATATAATAAAGCAGGTAATCTGAATGTGCCCAGAACAAAAGAACGGTGTTTCCTACACATACAGACCATATGTAGTCCAAATCTGCTTCTGAAACTGACACAAAGCACTGACCGTCTAATATCCAATGCTTGTCAGTTAAGATGAGAAACGTGTGAGCTTCGTGAACGATATAGTTCGTTTGAGCAGAAAAGTGACTGCCCTTACCTGAATCAAAGTCTTGCTTGTAGGAAGACTCAGAGCCTGGGATTTAACTCCATTTCTGAAGTGAAACACACAGCAGTGTAATCATCCATTGATCATACTCTGCTTTAGAACAAGAAGCACGCTCTTGCTTTCTAGAGTCTCTAAGACAGCAGGAAACGTGTGTGTGCTGAGAACAAAAGAACGGTGTTTCCTACACATACGGACCATATCTAGTTCAACTCTGCTTCTGAAACTGATACAAAGCACTGGTCCTCTGACATCCAATGCTTGTCTGTTAAGATGAGAAACGTGTGAGCTTCGTGAACGACGTAGTTCGTTTGAGCTGAAAAGTGACTGCCCTTACCTGAAACGAAGTCTTGCTTGTAGGAAGACACAGAGCCTGGGATTTAACTCCATTTCTGAAGGGAAACACATAGCATAGTTATCATCCATGGATCACAATCTCTTTAGAGCGAGAAGCACGCTCTTGCTTTCTAAAATCTCTAAGACAGCAGGAAACGTGAGTGTGCTGAGAACAAAAGAATGGTGTTTCCTACACATACGGACCAATTCTAGTCCAACTCTGATTCTGAAACTGATACAAAGCACTGGTCCTCTAACATCCTATGCTTGTCAGTTAAGATGAGAAACGTGTGAGCTTTGTGAATGATGTAGTTCTTTTGAACTGAAAAGTGTCTGCCCTTACCTGAAACGAAGTCTTGCTTGTAGTAAGACACAGAGCCTGGGATTTAACTCCATTTCTGAAAGGAAACACACAGCATTTTTCTCATCCATGGATCACACTCTGCTTTAGAGCAAGAAGCACGCTCTTCCTTTTAGAGTCTCTAATATAGCAGGCAATCTGAGTGTGCCCAGAACAAAAGAACGGTGTTTCCTACACATACGGACCATATCTAGTTCAACTCTGCTTCTGAAACTGATACAAAGCACGGGTCTTCTAACATCCAATGCTTGTCTGTTAAGATGAGAAACGTGTGAGCTTCGTGAACGATGTAGTTCGTTTGAGCTGAAAAGTGACTGCCCTTACCTGAAATGAAGTCTTGCTTGTAGTAAGACACAGAGCCTGGGATTTAACTCCATTTCTGAAGGGAAACACACAGCAGAGTTCTCATCCATTGATAACACTCTGCTTTAGAGCGAGAAGCACGCTCTTGCTTTTAGAGTCTCTAATATAGCAGGTAATCTGAGTGTGCCCAGAACAAAAGAACGGTGTTTCCTACACATACAGACCATATGTAGTCCAACTCTTCTTCTTAAACTGAAAAAAAGCCCTTGTCCTGTAACATCCAATGCTTGTCAGTTAAGATGGGAAACGTGTGAGCTTCATGAATGACGGAGTCCGTTTGAGCAGAAAACTAACTGCCCTTACCTTAAACGAAGTCTTGCTTGTAGGAAGACACAGAGTCTGGGATTTAACTCCATTTCTGAAGGGAAACACACAGCATAGTTCTCATTAATGGATCACACTCTGCTTTAGAGCGAGAAGCACGCTCTTGCTTTTTAAATCTCTAAGACAGCAGGAATCGTGAGTGCGCTGAGAACAAAAGAACGGTGTTTCCTACACCTACGGACCATATCTAGTCCAACTCTGTTTCTGAAACTGACACAAAGCACTGGTCCTCTAACATCCAATGCTTGTCAGTTAAGATGAGAAACGTGTGAGCTTTGAAAATGATGTTGTTCCTTTGAACTGAAAAGTGACTGCCCTTACCTGTAACAAAGTCTTGCTTGTAGTAAGACACAGATCCTGGGATTTAACTCCATATCTGAAGGGAAACACACAGCACAGTTCTAATCCATGGATCACAGCTCTGCTTTAGAGCGAGAAGCACGCTCTTGCTTTCTAGAGTCTCTAATACAGCAGGTAATCTGAGTGTGCCCAGAAAAAAAGAACGGTGTTTCCTATACATACGGACCAGATCTAGTCCAACTCTGCTTCTGAAACTGATACAAAGCACTGGTCCTCTAACATCCTATGCTTGTCAGTTAAGATGAGAAACGTGTGAGCTTTGTGAATGATGTAGTTCTTTTGAACTGAAAAGTGACTGCCCTTACCTGAAACGAAGTCTTGCTTGTAGTAAGACACAGAGCCTGGGATTTAACTCCATTTCTGAAAGGAAAAACAGAGCATTTTTCTCATCCATGGATCATACTCTCCTTTAGAGCGAGAAGCACACACTTGCTTTTAAGTCTCTAATATAGCAGGTAATCTGATTGTGCCCAGAACAAAAGAACGGGGTTTCCTACACATACAGACCATATGTAGTCCAAATCTGCTTCTGAACCTGATACAAAGCACTGACGCTCTAACATCCAATGCTTGTCAGTTAAGATGAGAAACGTGTGAGCTTCGTGAACGATGTAGTTCGTTTGAGCAGAAAAGTGACTGCCCTTACCTGAAACGAAGTCTTGCTTGTAGGAAGACACAGAGCCTGGGATTTAACTCCATTTCTGAAGGGAAACACACAGCATAGTTCTCATCCATGGATCACACTCTGCTTTAGAGCGAGAAGCACGTTCTTGCTTTCTAAAGTCTCTAAGACAGCAGGAAACTTGAGTGTGCTGAGAACAAAAGAATGGTGTTTCCTACACATACGGACCATATCTAGTCCAAGTCTCCTTCCTAAACTGATACAAAGCACTGGTCCTCTAACATCCAATGCTTGTCAGTTAAGATGGGAAACGTGTGAGCTTCATGAACGATGTAGTTCGTTTGAGCAGAAAAGTGACTGCCCTTACCTTAAACGAAGTCTTGCTTGTAGGAAGACACAGAGCCTGGGATTTAACTCCATTTCTGAAGTGAAACACACAGCATTTTTCTCATCCAAGGATCACACTCTGCTTTAGAGCGAGAAGCACGCTCTTGCTTTTAGAGTCTCTAATACAGCAGGTAATCTGTGTGTGCCCAGAACAAAAGAACGGTGTTTCCTACACATATGGACCATATCTAGTTCAACTCTGCTTCTGAAACTGATACAAAGCACTGGTCCTCTAACATCCAGTGCTTGTCTGTTAAGATGAGAAACGTGTGAGCTTCGTGAACGATGTAGTTCGTTTGAGCAGAAAAGTGACTGCCCTTACCTGAAACGAAGTCTTGCTTGTAGTAAGACACAGAGCCTGGGATTTAACTCCATTTCTGAAAGGAAACACACAGCATTTTTCTCATCCATGGATCACACTCTGCTTTAGAGCGAGAAGCACACTCTTGCTTTTAAGTCTCTAATATAGCAGGTAATCTGAGTGTGCCCAGAACAAAAGAACGGAGTTTCCTACACATACAGACCATATGTAGTCCAAATCTGCTTCTGAAACTGATACACAGCACTGACCCTCTAACAACCAATGCTTGTCTGTTAAGAAGAGAAATGTGTGAGCTCTGTGAACGATGTTGTTCGTTTGAGCTGAAAAGTGACTGCCGTTACCTGAAACGAAGTCTTGCTTGTAGGAAGACACAGAGATTGAGATTTAACTCCATTTATGAAGGGAAACACACAGCATAGTTCTCATCCATGGATCACACTCTGCTTTAGAGCGAGAAGCACGCTCTTGCTTTCTGGAGTCTCTAACACAGCAGGAAACGTGAGTGTGCTGACAACAAAAGAACGGTGTTTCCTACACATACAGACCATATCTAGTCCACATCTTCTTCTGAAACTGATACAAATCACTGGTCCTCTAACTTCCAATGCTTGTCAGTTAAGATGGGTACGTGTGAGCTTTATGAATGATGTAGTTCTTTTGAACTGAAAAGTGTCTGCCCTTACCTGAAACGAAGTCTTGCTTGTAGTGAGACACAGAGCCTGAGATTTAACTCCATTTCTGAAAGGAAACACACAGCATTTTTCTCATCCATGGATCACACTCTGCTTTAGAGCGAGAAGCACGCTCTTGCTTTTAGAGTCTCTAATATAGCAGGTAATCTGAGTGTGCCCAGAACAAAAGAATGGTGTTTCCTACACATACGGACCATATCTAGTTCAACTCTGCTTCTGAAACTGATACAAAGCACTGGTCTTCTAACATCCAATGCTTATCTGTTAAGATGAGAAACGTGTGAGCTTCGTGAACGATGTAGTTCGTTTGAGCTGAAAAGTGACTGCCCTTACCTGAAACGAAGTCTTGCTTGTAGGAAGACACAGAGCCTGGGATTTAAGTCCATTTCTGAAGGGAAACACACAGCAGAGTTCTCATCCATGGATCACACTCTGCTTTAGAGCGAGAAGCACGCTCTTGCTTTCTAAAGTCTCTAAGACAGCAGGAAACTTGAGTGCGCTGAGAACAAAAGAACGGTGTTTCCTACACATACGGACCATATCTAGTCCAAGTCTCCTTCCTAAACTGATACAAAGCACTAGTCCTCTAACATCCAATGCTTGTCAGTTAAGATGGGAAACGTGTGAGCTTCATGAACGATGTAGTTCGTTTGAGCAGAAAAGTGACTGCCCTTACCTTAAACGAAGTCTTGCTTGTAGGAAGACACAGAGCCTGGGATTTAACTCCATTTCTGAAGTGAAACACACAGCATTTTTCTCATCCATGGATCACACTCTGCTTTAGAGCGAGAAGCACACTCTTGCTTTTAGAGTCTCTAATACAGCAGGTAATCTGTGTGTGCCCAGAACAAAAGAACGGTGTTTCCTACACATATGGACCATATCTAGTTCAACTCTGCTTCTGAAACTGATACAAAGCACTGGTCCTCTAACATCCAGTGCTTGTCTGTTAAGATGAGAAACGTGTGAGCTTCGTGAACGATGTAGTTCGTTTGAGCAGAAAAGTGACTGCCCTTACCTGAAACGAAGTCTTGCTTGTAGTAAGACACAGAGCCTGGGATTTAACTCCATTTCTGAAAGGAAACACACAGCATTTTTCTCATCCATGGATCACACTCTGCTTTAGAGCGAGAAGCACACTCTTGCTTTTAAGTCTCTAATATAGCAGGTAATCTGAGTGTGCCCAGAACAAAAGAACGGAGTTTCCTACACATACAGACCATATGTAGTCCAAATCTGCTTCTGAAACTGATACACAGCACTGACCCTCTAACAACCAATGCTTGTCTGTTAAGAAGAGAAATGTGTGAGCTCAGTGAACGATGTTGTTCGTTTGAGCTGAAAAGTGACTGCCTTTACCTGAAACGAAGTCTTGCTTGTAGGAAGACACAGAGATTGAGATTTAACTCCATTTATGAAGGGAAACACACAGCATAGTTCTCATCCATGGATCACACTCTGCTTTAGAGCGAGAAGCACGCTCTTGCTTTCTGGAGTCTCTAACACAGCAGGAAACGTGAGTGTGCTGACAACAAAAGAACGGTGTTTCCTACACATACAGACCATATCTAGTCCACATCTTCTTCTGAAACTGATACAAATCACTGGTCCTCTAACTTCCAATGCTTGTCAGTTAAGATGGGTACGTGTGAGCTTTATGAATGATGTAGTTCTTTTGAACTGAAAAGTGTCTGCCCTTACCTGAAACGAAGTCTTGCTTGTAGTAAGACACAGAGCCTGGGATTTAACTCCATTTATGAAAGGAAACACACAGCATTTTTCTCATCCATGGATCACACTCTGCTTTAGAGCGAGAAGCACGCTCTTGCTTTTAGAGTCTCTAATATAGCAGGCAATCTGAGTGTGCCCAGAACAAAAGAACGGTGTTTCCTACACATACGGACCATATCTAGTTCAACTCTGCTTCTGAAACTGATACAAAGCACGGGTCTTCTAACATCCAATGCTTGTCTGTTAAGATGAGAAACGTGTGAGCTTCGTGAACGATGTAGTTCGTTTGAGCTGAAAAGTGACTGCCCTTACCTGAAATGAAGTCTTGCTTGTAGTAAGACACAGAGCCTGGGATTTAACTCCATTTCTGAAGGGAAACACACAGCAGAGTTCTCATCCATTGATAACACTCTGCTTTAGAGCGAGAAGCACGCTCTTGCTTTTAGAGTCTCTAATATAGCAGGTAATCTGAGTGTGCCCAGAACAAAAGAACGGTGTTTCCTACACATACAGACCATATGTCGTCCAACTCTTCTTCTTAAACTGAAAAAACGCCCTTGTCCTGTAACATCCAATGCTTGTCAGTTAAGATGGGAAACGTGTGAGCTTCATGAATGACGTAGTCCGTTTGAGCAGAAAACTAACTGCCCTTACCTTAAACGAAGTCTTGCTTGTAGGAAGACACAGAGTCTGGGATTTAACTCCATTTCTGAAGGGAAACACACAGCATAGTTCTCATTAATGGATCACACTCTGCTTTAGAGCGAGAAGCACGCTCTTGCTTTTTAAATCTCTAAGACAGCAGGAATCGTGAGTGCGCTGAGAACAAAAGAACGGTGTTTCCTACACATACGGACCATATCTAGTCCAACTCTGTTTCTGAAACTGACACAAAGCACTGGTCCTCTAACATCCAATGCTTGTCAGTTAAGATGAGAAACGTGTGAGCTTTGAAAATGATGTTGTTCCTTTGAACTGAAAAGTGACTGCCCTTACCTGTAACAAAGTCTTGCTTGTAGTAAGACACAGATCCTGGGATTTAACTCCATATCTGAAGGGAAACACACAGCACAGTTCTCATCCATGGATCACAGCTCTGCTTTAGAGCGAGAAGCACGCTCTTGCTTTCTAGAGTCTCTAATACAGCAGGTAATCTGAGTGTGCCCAGAAAAAAAGAACGGTGTTTCCTATACATACGGACCAGATCTAGTCCAACTCTGCTTCTGAAACTGATACAAAGCACTGGTCCTCTAACATCCTATGCTTGTCAGTTAAGATGAGAAACGTGTGAGCTTTGTGAATGATGTAGTTCTTTTGAACTGAAAAGTGACTGCCCTTACCTGAAACGAAGTCTTGCTTGTAGTAAGACACAGAGCCTGGGATTTAACTCCATTTCTGAAAGGAAAAACAGAGCATTTTTCTCATCCATGGATCACACTCTCCTTTAGAGCGAGAAGCACACACTTGCTTTTAAGTCTCTAATATAGCAGGTAATCTGATTGTGCCCAGAACAAAAGAACGGGGTTTCCTACACATACAGACCATATGTAGTCCAAATCTGCTTCTGAACCTGATACAAAGCACTGACGCTCTAACATCCAATGCTTGTCAGTTAAGATGAGAAACGTGTGAGCTTCGTGAACGATGTAGTTCGTTTGAGCAGAAAAGTGACTGCCCTTACCTGAAACGAAGTCTTGCTTGTAGGAAGACACAGAGCCTGGGATTTAACTCCATTTCTGAAGGGAAACACACAGCATAGTTCTCATCCATGGATCACACTCTGCTTTAGAGCGAGAAGCACGTTCTTGCTTTCTAAAGTCTCTAAGACAGCAGGAAACTTGAGTGTGCTGAGAACAAAAGAATGGTGTTTCCTACACATACGGACCATATCTAGTCCAAGTCTCCTTCCTAAACTGATACAAAGCACTGGTCCTCTAACATCCAATGCTTGTCAGTTAAGATGGGAAACGTGTGAGCTTCATGAACGATGTAGTTCGTTTGAGCAGAAAAGTGACTGCCCTTACCTTAAACGAAGTCTTGCTTGTAGGAAGACACAGAGCCTGGGATTTAACTCCATTTCTGAAGTGAAACACACAGCATTTTTCTCATCCAAGGATCACACTCTGCTTTAGAGCGAGAAGCACGCTCTTGCTTTTAGAGTCTCTAATACAGCAGGTAATCTGTGTGTGCCCAGAACAAAAGAACGGTGTTTCCTACACATATGGACCATATCTAGTTCAACTCTGCTTCTGAAACTGATACAAAGCACTGGTCCTCTAACATCCAGTGCTTGTCTGTTAAGATGAGAAACGTGTGAGCTTCGTGAACGATGTAGTTCGTTTGAGCAGAAAAGTGACTGCCCTTACCTGAAACGAAGTCTTGCTTGTAGTAAGACACAGAGCCTGGGATTTAACTCCATTTCTGAAAGGAAACACACAGCATTTTTCTCATCCATGGATCACACTCTGCTTTAGAGCGAGAAGCACACTCTTGCTTTTAAGTCTCTAATATAGCAGGTAATCTGAGTGTGCCCAGAACAAAAGAACGGAGTTTCCTACACATACAGACCATATGTAGTCCAAATCTGCTTCTGAAACTGATACACAGCACTGACCCTCTAACAACCAATGCTTGTCTGTTAAGAAGAGAAATGTGTGAGCTCTGTGAACGATGTTGTTCGTTTGAGCTGAAAAGTGACTGCCGTTACCTGAAACGAAGTCTTGCTTGTAGGAAGACACAGAGATTGAGATTTAACTCCATTTATGAAGGGAAACACACAGCATAGTTCTCATCCATGGATCACACTCTGCTTTAGAGCGAGAAGCACGCTCTTGCTTTCTGGAGTCTCTAACACAGCAGGAAACGTGAGTGTGCTGACAACAAAAGAACGGTGTTTCCTACACATACAGACCATATCTAGTCCACATCTTCTTCTGAAACTGATACAAATCACTGGTCCTCTAACTTCCAATGCTTGTCAGTTAAGATGGGTACGTGTGAGCTTTATGAATGATGTAGTTCTTTTGAACTGAAAAGTGTCTGCCCTTACCTGAAACGAAGTCTTGCTTGTAGTGAGACACAGAGCCTGAGATTTAACTCCATTTCTGAAAGGAAACACACAGCATTTTTCTCATCCATGGATCACACTCTGCTTTAGAGCGAGAAGCACGCTCTTGCTTTTAGAGTCTCTAATATAGCAGGTAATCTGAGTGTGCCCAGAACAAAAGAATGGTGTTTCCTACACATACGGACCATATCTAGTTCAACTCTGCTTCTGAAACTGATACAAAGCACTGGTCTTCTAACATCCAATGCTTATCTGTTAAGATGAGAAACGTGTGAGCTTCGTGAACGATGTAGTTCGTTTGAGCTGAAAAGTGACTGCCCTTACCTGAAACGAAGTCTTGCTTGTAGTAAGACACAGAGCCTGGGATTTAACTCCATTTCTGAAGGGAAACACACAGCAGAGTTCTCATCCATGGATCACACTCTGCTTTAGAGCGAGAAGCACGCTCTTGCTTTTAGAGTCTCTAAGAAGGCAGGAAATCTGAGTGTGCTCAGAACAAAAGAACGGAGTTTCCTACACATACGGAACATATGTAGTCCAACTCTGCTTCTGAACCTGATACAAAGCACTGACGCTCTAACATCCAATGCTTGTCAGTTAAGATGAGAAACGTGTGAGCTTCGTGAACGATGTAGTTCGTTTGAGCAGAAAAGTGACTGCCCTTACCTGAAAGGAAGTCTTGCTTGTAGGAAGACACAGAGCCTGGGATTTAAGTCCATTTCTGAAGGGAAACACACAGCATAGTTCTCATCCATGGATCACACTCTGCTTTAGAGCGAGAAGCACGCTCTTGCTTTCTAAAGTCTCTAAGACAGCAGGAAACTTGAGTGCGCTGAGAACAAAAGAACGGTGTTTCCTACACATACGGACCATATCTAGTCCAAGTCTCCTTCCTAAACTGATACAAAGCACTAGTCCTCTAACATCCAATGCTTGTCAGTTAAGATGGGAAACGTGTGAGCTTCATGAACGATGTAGTTCGTTTGAGCAGAAAAGTGACTGCCCTTACCTTAAACGAAGTCTTGCTTGTAGGAAGACACAGAGCCTGGGATTTAACTCCATTTCTGAAGTGAAACACACAGCATTTTTCTCATCCATGGATCACACTCTGCTTTAGAGCGAGAAGCACGCTCTTGCTTTTAGAGTCTCTAATACAGCAGGTAATCTGTGTGTGCCCAGAACAAAAGAACGGTGTTTCCTACACATATGGACCATATCTAGTTCAACTCTGCTTCTGAAACTGATACAAAGCACTGGTCCTCTAACATCCAGTGCTTGTCTGTTAAGATGAGAAACGTGTGAGCTTCGTGAACGATGTAGTTCGTTTGAGCAGAAAAGTGACTGCCCTTACCTGAAACGAAGTCTTGCTTGTAGTAAGACACAGAGCCTGGGATTTAACTCCATTTCTGAAAGGAAACACACAGCATTTTTCTCATCCATGGATCACACTCTGCTTTAGAGCGAGAAGCACACTCTTGCTTTTAAGTCTCTAATATAGCAGGTAATCTGAGTGTGCCCAGAACAAAAGAACGGAGTTTCCTACACATACAGACCATATGTAGTCCAAATCTGCTTCTGAAACTGATACACAGCACTGACCCTCTAACAACCAATGCTTGTCTGTTAAGAAGAGAAATGTGTGAGCTCAGTGAACGATGTTGTTCGTTTGAGCTGAAAAGTGACTGCCTTTACCTGAAACGAAGTCTTGCTTGTAGGAAGACACAGAGATTGAGATTTAACTCCATTTATGAAGGGAAACACACAGCATAGTTCTCATCCATGGATCACACTCTGCTTTAGAGCGAGAAGCACGCTCTTGCTTTCTGGAGTCTCTAACACAGCAGGAAACGTGAGTGTGCTGACAACAAAAGAACGGTGTTTCCTACACATACAGACCATATCTAGTCCACATCTTCTTCTGAAACTGATACAAATCACTGGTCCTCTAACTTCCAATGCTTGTCAGTTAAGATGGGTACGTGTGAGCTTTATGAATGATGTAGTTCTTTTGAACTGAAAAGTGTCTGCCCTTACCTGAAACGAAGTCTTGCTTGTAGTAAGACACAGAGCCTGGGATTTAACTCCATTTATGAAAGGAAACACACAGCATTTTTCTCATCCATGGATCACACTCTGCTTTAGAGCGAGAAGCACGCTCTTGCTTTTAGAGTCTCTAATATAGCAGGTAATCTGAGTGTGCCCAGAACAAAAGAATGGTGTTTCCTACACATACGGACCATATCTAGTTCAACTCTGCTTCTGAAACTGATACAAAGCACTGGTCTTCTAACATCCAATGCTTATCTGTTAAGATGAGAAACGTGTGAGCTTCGTGAACGATGTAGTTCGTTTGAGCTGAAAAGTGACTGCCCTTACCTGAAACGAAGTCTTGCTTGTAGTAAGACACAGAGCCTGGGATTTAACTCCATTTCTGAAGGGAAACACACAGCAGAGTTCTCATCCATGGATCACACTCTGCTTTAGAGCGAGAAGCACGCTCTTGCTTTTAGAGTCTCTAAGAAGGCAGGAAATCTGAGTGTGCTCAGAACAAAAGAACGGAGTTTCCTACACATACGGAACATATGTAGTCCAACTCTTCTTCTGAACCTGATACAAAGCACTGACGCTCTAACATCCAATGCTTGTCAGTTAAGATGAGAAACGTGTGAGCTTCGTGAACGATGTAGTTCGTTTGAGCAGAAAAGTGACTGCCCTTACCTGAAACGAAGTCTTGCTTGTAGGAAGACACAGAGCCTGGGATTTAAGTCCATTTCTGAAGGGAAACACACAGCATAGTTCTCATCCATGGGTCACACTCTGCTTTAGAGCGAGAAGCACGCTCTTGCTTTCTAAAGTCTCTAAGACAGCAGGAAACTTGAGTGCGCTGAGAACAAAAGAACGGTGTTTCCTACACATACGGACCATATCTAGTCCAAGTCTCCTTCCTAAACTGATACAAAGCACTGGTCCTCTAACATCCAATGCTTGTCAGTTAAGATGGGAAACGTGTGAGCTTCATGAACGATGTAGTTCGTTTGAGCAGAAAAGTGACTGCCCTTACCTTAAACGAAGTCTTGCTTGTAGGAAGACACAGAGCCTGGGATTTAACTCCATTTCTGAAGTGAAACACACAGCATTTTTCTCATCCATGGATCACACTCTGCTTTAGAGCGAGAAGCACGCTCTTGCTTTTAGAGTCTCTAATATAGCAGGTAATCTGAGTGTGCCCAGAACAAAAGAATGGTGTTTCCTACACATACGGACCATATCTAGTTCAACTCTGCTTCTGAAACTGATACAAAGCACTGGTCTTCTAACATCCAATGCTTATCTGTTAAGATGAGAAACGTGTGAGCTTCGTGAACGATGTAGTTCGTTTGAGCTGAAAAGTGACTGCCCTTACCTGAAACGAAGTCTTGCTTGTAGTAAGACACAGAGCCTGGGATTTAACTCCATTTCTGAAGGGAAACACACAGCAGAGTTCTCATCCATGGATCACACTCTGCTTTAGAGCGAGAAGCACGCTCTTGCTTTTAGAGTCTCTAAGAAGGCAGGAAATCTGAGTGTGCTCAGAACAAAAGAACGGAGTTTCCTACACATACGGAACATATGTAGTCCAACTCTTCTTCTGAACCTGATACAAAGCACTGACGCTCTAACATCCAATGCTTGTCAGTTAAGATGAGAAACGTGTGAGCTTCGTGAACGATGTAGTTCGTTTGAGCAGAAAAGTGACTGCCCTTACCTGAAACGAAGTCTTGCTTGTAGGAAGACACAGAGCCTGGGATTTAAGTCCATTTCTGAAGGGAAACACACAGCATAGTTCTCATCCATGGATCACACTCTGCTTTAGAGCGAGAAGCACGCTCTTGCTTTCTAAAGTCTCTAAGGCAGCAGGAAACTTGAGTGCGCTGAGAACAAAAGAACGGTGTTTCCTACACATACGGACCATATCTAGTCCAAGTCTCCTTCCTAAACTGATACAAAGCACTGGTCCTCTAACATCCAATGCTTGTCAGTTAAGATGGGAAACGTGTGAGCTTCATGAACGATGTAGTTCGTTTGAGCAGAAAAGTGACTGCCCTTACCTTAAACGAAGTCTTGCTTGTAGGAAGACACAGAGCCTGGGATTTAACTCCATTTCTGAAGTGAAACACACAGCATTTTTCTCATCCATGGATCACACTCTGCTTTAGAGCGAGAAGCACGCTCTTGCTTTTAGAGTCTCTAATACAGCAGGTAATCTGTGTGTGCCCAGAACAAAAGAACGGTGTTTCCTACACATATGGACCATATCTAGTTCAACTCTGCTTCTGAAACTGATACAAAGCACTGGTCCTCTAACATCCAGTGCTTGTCTGTTAAGATGAGAAACGTGTGAGCTTCGTGAACGATGTAGTTCGTTTGAGCAGAAAAGTGACTGCCCTTACCTGAAACGAAGTCTTGCTTGTAGTAAGACACAGAGCCTGGGATTTAACTCCATTTCTGAAAGGAAACACACAGCATTTTTCTCATCCATGGATCACACTCTGCTTTAGAGCGAGAAGCACACTCTTGCTTTTAAGTCTCTAATATAGCAGGTAATCTGAGTGTGCCCAGAACAAAAGAACGGAGTTTCCTACACATACAGACCATATGTAGTCCAAATCTGCTTCTGAAACTGATACACAGCACTGACCCTCTAACAACCAATGCTTGTGTGTTAAGAAGAGAAATGTGTGAGCTCAGTGAACGATGTTGTTCGTTTGAGCTGAAAAGTGACTGCCGTTACCTGAAACGAAGTCTTGCTTGTAGGAAGACACAGAGATTGAGATTTAACTCCATTTATGAAGGGAAACACACAGCATAGTTCTCATCCATGGATCACACTCTGCTTTAGAGCGAGAAGCACGCTCTTGCTTTCTGGAGTCTCTAACACAGCAGGAAACGTGAGTGTGCTGACAACAAAAGAACGGTGTTTCCTACACATACAGACCATATCTAGTCCACATCTTCTTCTGAAACTGATACAAATCACTGGTCCTCTAACTTCCAATGCTTGTCAGTTAAGATGGGTACGTGTGAGCTTTATGAATGATGTAGTTCTTTTGAACTGAAAAGTGTCTGCCCTTACCTGAAACGAAGTCTTGCTTGTAGTAAGACACAGAGCCTGGGATTTAACTCCATTTCTGAAAGGAAACACACAGCATTTTTCTCATCCATGGATCACACTCTGCTTTAGAGCGAGAAGCACGCTCTTGCTTTTAGAGTCTCTAATATAGCAGGTAATCTGAGTGTGCCCAGAACAAAAGAATGGTGTTTCCTACACATACGGACCATATCTAGTTCAACTCTGCTTCTGAAACTGATACAAAGCACTGGTCTTCTAACATCCAATGCTTATCTGTTAAGATGAGAAACGTGTGAGCTTCGTGAACGATGTAGTTCGTTTGAGCTGAAAAGTGACTGCCCTTACCTGAAACGAAGTCTTGCTTGTAGTAAGACACAGAGCCTGGGATTTAACTCCATTTCTGAAGGGAAACACACAGCAGAGTTCTCATCCATGGATCACACTCTGCTTTAGAGCGAGAAGCACGCTCTTGCTTTTAGAGTCTCTAAGAAGGCAGGAAATATGAGTGTGCTCAGAACAAAAGAACGGAGTTTCCTACACATACAGACCATATGTAGTCCAAATCTGCTTTTGAAACTGATACAAAGCACTGGTCCTGTAACATCCAATGCTTGTCAGTTAAGATGGGAAACGTGTGAGCTTCATGAATGACGTAGTCCGTTTGAGCAGAAAAGTAACTGCCCTTACCTTAAACGAATTCTTGCATGTAGGAAGACACAGAGTCTGGGATTTAACTCCATTTCTGAAGGGAAACACACAGCATAGTTCTCATTAATGGATCACACTCTGCTTTAGAGCGAGAAGCACGCTCTTGCTTTCTGGAGTCTCTAACACAGCAGGAAACGTGAGTGTGCTGACAACAAAAGAACGGTGTTTCCTACACATACAGACCATATCTAGTCCACATCTTCTTCTGAAACTGATACAAATCACTGGTCCTCTAACTTCCAATGCTTGTCAGTTAAGATGGGTACGTGTGAGCTTTATGAATGATGTAGTTCTTTTGAACTGAAAAGTGTCTGCCCTTACCTGAAACGAAGTCTTGCTTGTAGTAAGACACAGAGCCTGGGATTTAACTCCATTTCTGAAAGGAAACACACAGCATTTTTCTCATCCATGGATCACACTCTGCTTTAGAGCGAGAAGCACGCTCTTGCTTTTAGAGTCTCTAATATAGCAGGTAATCTGAGTGTGCCCAGAACAAAAGAATGGTGTTTCCTACACATACGGACCATATCTAGTTCAACTCTGCTTCTGAAACTGATACAAAGCACTGGTCTTCTAACATCCAATGCTTATCTGTTAAGATGAGAAACGTGTGAGCTTCGTGAACGATGTAGTTCGTTTGAGCTGAAAAGTGACTGCCCTTACTTGAAACGAAGTCTTGCTTGTAGTAAGACACAGAGCCTGGGATTTAACTCCATTTCTGAAGGGAAACACACAGCAGAGTTCTCATCCATGGATCACACTCTGCTTTAGAGCGAGAAGCACGCTCTTGCTTTTAGAGTCTCTAAGAAGGCAGGAAATCTGAGTGTGCTCAGAACAAAAGAACGGAGTTTCCTACACATACGGACCATATGTAGTCCAACTCTTCTTCTGAAACTGATACAAAGCACTGGTCCTGTAACATCCAATGCTTGTCAGTTAAGATGGGAAACGTGTGAGCTTCATGAATGACGTAGTCCGTTTGAGCAGAAAAGTAACTGCCCTTACCTTAAACGAATTCTTGCATGTAGGAAGACACAGAGTCTGGGATTTAACTCCATTTCTGAAGGGAAACACACAGCATAGTTCTCATTAATGGATCACACTCTGCTTTAGAGCGAGAAGCACGCTCTTGCTGTTTAAATCTCTAAGACAGCAGGAAACGTGAGTGCGCTGAGAACAAAAGAACGGTGTTTCCTACACATATGGACCATATCTAGTCCAACTCTGTTTCTGAAACTGACACAAAGCACTGGTCCTCTAACATCCAATGCTTGTCAGTTAAGATGAGAAACGTGTGAGCTTTGAGAATGATGTTGTTCCTTTGAACTGAAAAGTGACTGCCCTTACCTGTAACGAAGTCTTGCTTGTAGTAAGACACAGAGCCTGGGATTTAACTCCATTTCTGAAGGGAAACACACAGCAGAGTTCTCATCCATGGATCACACTCTGCTTTAGAGCGAGAAGCACGCTCTTGCTTTTAGAGTCTCTAAGAAAGCAGGAAATCTGAGTGTGCTCAGAACAAAAGAATGGAGTTTCCTACACATACGGACCATATGTAGTCCAACTCTGCTTCTGAACCTGATACAAAGCACTGACGCTCTAACATCCAATGCTTGTCAGTTAAGATGAGAAACGTGTGAGCTTCGTGAACGATGTAGTTCGTTTGAGCAGAAAAGTGACTGCCCTTACCTGAAACGAAGTCTTGCTTGTAGGAAGACACAGAGCCTGGGATTTAAGTCCATTTCTGAAGGGAAACACACAGCATAGTTCTCATCCATGGATCACACTCTGCTTTAGAGCGAGAAGCACGCTCTTGTTTTCTAAAGTCTCTAAGACAGCAGGAAACTTGAGTGCGCTGAGAACAAAAGAACGGTGTTTCCTACACATACGGACCATATCTAGTCCAAGTCTCCTTCCTAAACTGATACAAAGCACTGGTCCTCTAACATCCAATGCTTGTCAGTTAAGATGGGAAACGTGTGAGCTTCATGAACGATGTAGTTCGTTTGAGCAGAAAAGTGACTGCCCTTACCTTAAACGAAGTCTTGCTTGTAGGAAGACACAGAGCCTGGGATTTAACTCCATTTCTGAAGTGAAACACACAGCATTTTTCTCATCCATGGATCACACTCTGCTTTAGAGCGAGAAGCACGCTCTTGCTTTTAGAGTCTCTAATACAGCAGGTAATCTGTGTGTGCCCAGAACAAAAGAACGGTGTTTCCTACACATATGGACCATATCTAGTTCAACTCTGCTTCTGAAACTGATACAAAGCACTGGTCCTCTAACATCCAGTGCTTGTCTGTTAAGATGAGAAACGTGTGAGCTTCGTGAACGATGTAGTTCGTTTGAGCAGAAAAGTGACTGCCCTTACCTGAAACGAAGTCTTGCTTGTAGTAAGACACAGAGCCTGGGATTTAACTCCATTTCTGAAAGGAAACACACAGCATTTTTCTCATCCATGGATCACACTCTGCTTTAGAGCGAGAAGCACACTCTTGCTTTTAAGTCTCTAATATAGCAGGTAATCTGAGTGTGCCCAGAACAAAAGAACGGAGTTTCCTACACATACAGACCATATGTAGTCCAAATCTGCTTCTGAAACTGATACACAGCACTGACCCTCTAACAACCAATGCTTGTGTGTTAAGAAGAGAAATGTGTGAGCTCAGTGAACGATGTTGTTCGTTTGAGCTGAAAAGTGACTGCCGTTACCTGAAACGAAGTCTTGCTTGTAGGAAGACACAGAGATTGAGATTTAACTCCATTTATGAAGGGAAACACACAGCATACTTCTCATCCATGGATCACACTCTGCTTTAGAGCGAGAAGCACGCTCTTGCTTTCTGGAGTCTCTAACACAGCAGGAAACGTGAGTGTGCTGACAACAAAAGAACGGTGTTTCCTACACATACAGACCATATCTAGTCCACATCTTCTTCTGAAACTGATACAAATCACTGGTCCTCTAACTTCCAATGCTTGTCAGTTAAGATGGGTACGTGTGAGCTTTATGAATGATGTAGTTCTTTTGAACTGAAAAGTGTCTGCCCTTACCTGAAACGAAGTCTTGCTTGTAGTAAGACACAGAGCCTGGGATTTAACTCCATTTCTGAAAGGAAACACACAGCATTTTTCTCATCCATGGATCACACTCTGCTTTAGAGCGAGAAGCACGCTCTTGCTTTTAGAGTCTCTAATATAGCAGGTAATCTGAGTGTGCCCAGAACAAAAGAATGGTGTTTCCTACACATACGGACCATATCTAGTTCAACTCTGCTTCTGAAACTGATACAAAGCACTGGTCTTCTAACATCCAATGCTTATCTGTTAAGATGAGAAACGTGTGAGCTTCGTGAACGATGTAGTTCGTTTGAGCTGAAAAGTGACTGCCCTTACCTGAAACGAAGTCTTGCTTGTAGTAAGACACAGAGCCTGGGATTTAACTCCATTTCTGAAGGGAAACACACAGCAGAGTTCTCATCCATGGATCACACTCTGCTTTAGAGCGAGAAGCACGCTCTTGCTTTTAGAGTCTCTAAGAAGGCAGGAAATCTGAGTGTGCTCAGAACAAAAGAACGGAGTTTCCTACACATACGGACCATATGTAGTCCAACTCTTCTTCTGAAACTGATACAAAGCACTGGTCCTGTAACATCCAATGCTTGTCAGTTAAGATGGGAAACGTGTGAGCTTCATGAATGACGTAGTCCGTTTGAGCAGAAAAGTAACTGCCCTTACCTTAAACGAATTCTTGCATGTAGGAAGACACAGAGTCTGGGATTTAACTCCATTTCTGAAGGGAAACACACAGCATAGTTCTCATTAATGGATCACACTCTGCTTTAGAGCGAGAAGCACGCTCTTGCTTTCTGGAGTCTCTAACACAGCAGGAAACGTGAGTGTGCTGACAACAAAAGAACGGTGTTTCCTACACATACAGACCATATCTAGTCCACATCTTCTTCTGAAACTGATACAAATCACTGGTCCTCTAACTTCCAATGCTTGTCAGTTAAGATGGGTACGTGTGAGCTTTATGAATGATGTAGTTCTTTTGAACTGAAAAGTGTCTGCCCTTACCTGAAACGAAGTCTTGCTTGTAGTAAGACACAGAGCCTGGGATTTAACTCCATTTCTGAAAGGAAACACACAGCATTTTTCTCATCCATGGATCACACTCTGCTTTAGAGCGAGAAGCACGCTCTTGCTTTTAGAGTCTCTAATATAGCAGGTAATCTGAGTGTGCCCAGAACAAAAGAATGGTGTTTCCTACACATACGGACCATATCTAGTTCAACTCTGCTTCTGAAACTGATACAAAGCACTGGTCTTCTAACATCCAATGCTTATCTGTTAAGATGAGAAACGTGTGAGCTTCGTGAACGATGTAGTTCGTTTGAGCTGAAAAGTGACTGCCCTTACTTGAAACGAAGTCTTGCTTGTAGTAAGACACAGAGCCTGGGATTTAACTCCATTTCTGAAGGGAAACACACAGCAGAGTTCTCATCCATGGATCACACTCTGCTTTAGAGCGAGAAGCACGCTCTTGCTTTTAGAGTCTCTAAGAAGGCAGGAAATCTGAGTGTGCTCAGAACAAAAGAACGGAGTTTCCTACACATACGGACCATATGTAGTCCAACTCTTCTTCTGAAACTGATACAAAGCACTGGTCCTGTAACATCCAATGCTTGTCAGTTAAGATGGGAAACGTGTGAGCTTCATGAATGACGTAGTCCGTTTGAGCAGAAAAGTAACTGCCCTTACCTTAAACGAATTCTTGCATGTAGGAAGACACAGAGTCTGGGATTTAACTCCATTTCTGAAGGGAAACACACAGCATAGTTCTCATTAATGGATCACACTCTGCTTTAGAGCGAGAAGCACGCTCTTGCTGTTTAAATCTCTAAGACAGCAGGAAACGTGAGTGCGCTGAGAACAAAAGAACGGTGTTTCCTACACATATGGACCATATCTAGTCCAACTCTGTTTCTGAAACTGACACAAAGCACTGGTCCTCTAACATCCAATGCTTGTCAGTTAAGATGAGAAACGTGTGAGCTTCGTGAACGATGTAGTTCGTTTGAGCAGAAAAGTGACTGCCCTTACCTGAAACGAAGTCTTGCTTGTAGGAAGACACAGAGCCTGGGATTTAAGTCCATTTCTGAAGGGAAACACACAGCATAGTTCTCATCCATGGATCACACTCTGCTTTAGAGCGAGAAGCACGCTCTTGTTTTCTAAAGTCTCTAAGACAGCAGGAAACTTGAGTGCGCTGAGAACAAAAGAACGGTGTTTCCTACACATACGGACCATATCTAGTCCAAGTCTCCTTCCTAAACTGATACAAAGCACTGGTCCTCTAACATCCAATGCTTGTCAGTTAAGATGGGAAACGTGTGAGCTTCATGAACGATGTAGTTCGTTTGAGCAGAAAAGTGACTGCCCTTACCTTAAACGAAGTCTTGCTTGTAGGAAGACACAGAGCCTGGGATTTAACTCCATTTCTGAAGTGAAACACACAGCATTTTTCTCATCCATGGATCACACTCTGCTTTAGAGCGAGAAGCACGCTCTTGCTTTTAGAGTCTCTAATACAGCAGGTAATCTGTGTGTGCCCAGAACAAAAGAACGGTGTTTCCTACACATATGGACCATATCTAGTTCAACTCTGCTTCTGAAACTGATACAAAGCACTGGTCCTCTAACATCGAGTGCTGGTCTGTTAAGATGAGAAACGTGTGAGCTTCGTGAACGATGTAGTTCGTTTGAGCAGAAAAGTGACTGCCCTTACCTGAAACGAAGTCTTGCTTGTAGTAAGACACAGAGCCTGGGATTTAACTCCATTTCTGAAAGGAAACACACAGCATTTTTCTCATCCATGGATCACACTCTGCTTTAGAGCGAGAAGCACACTCTTGCTTTTAAGTCTCTAATATAGCAGGTAATCTGAGTGTGCCCAGAACAAAAGAACGGAGTTTCCTACACATACAGACCATATCTAGTTCAACTCTGCTTCTGAAACTGATACAAAGCACTGGTCTTCTAACATCCAATGCTTATCTGTTAAGATGAGAAACGTGTGAGCTTCGTGAACGATGTAGTTCGTTTGGGCTGAAAAGTGACTGCCCTTACCTGAAACGAAGTCTTGCTTGTAGGAAGACACAGAGCCTGGGATTTAACTCCATTTCTGAAGGGAAACACACAGCAGAGTTCTCATCTATGGATCACACTCTGCTTTAGAGCGAGAAGCACGCTCTTGCTTTTAGAGTCTCTAAGAAGGCAGGAAATCTGAGTGTGCTCAGAACAAAAGAACGGAGTTTCCTACACATACGGACCATATGTAGTCCAACTCTTCTTCTGAAACTGATACAAAGCACTGGTCCTGTAACATCCAATGCTTGTCAGTTAAGATGGGAAACGTGTGAGCTTCATGAATGACGTAGTCCGTTTGAGCAGAAAAGTAACTGCCCTTACCTTAAACGAATTCTTGCATGTAGGAAGACACAGAGTCTGGGATTTAACTCCATTTCTGAAGGGAAACACACAGCATAGTTCTCATTAATGGATCACACTCTGCTTTAGAGCGAGAAGCACGCTCTTGCTTTCTGGAGTCTCTAACACAGCAGGAAACGTGAGTGTGCTGACAACAAAAGAACGGTGTTTCCTACACATACAGACCATATCTAGTCCACATCTTCTTCTGAAACTGATACAAATCACTGGTCCTCTAACTTCCAATGCTTGTCAGTTAAGATGGGTACGTGTGAGCTTTATGAATGATGTAGTTCTTTTGAACTGAAAAGTGTCTGCCCTTACCTGAAACGAAGTCTTGCTTGTAGTAAGACACAGAGCCTGGGATTTAACTCCATTTCTGAAAGGAAACACACAGCATTTTTCTCATCCATGGATCACACTCTGCTTTAGAGCGAGAAGCACGCTCTTGCTTTTAGAGTCTCTAATATAGCAGGTAATCTGAGTGTGCCCAGAACAAAAGAATGGTGTTTCCTACACATACGGACCATATCTAGTTCAACTCTGCTTCTGAAACTGATACAAAGCACTGGTCTTCTAACATCCAATGCTTATCTGTTAAGATGAGAAACGTGTGAGCTTCGTGAACGATGTAGTTCGTTTGAGCTGAAAAGTGACTGCCCTTACTTGAAACGAAGTCTTGCTTGTAGTAAGACACAGAGCCTGGGATTTAACTCCATTTCTGAAGGGAAACACACAGCAGAGTTCTCATCCATGGATCACACTCTGCTTTAGAGCGAGAAGCACGCTCTTGCTTTTAGAGTCTCTAAGAAGGCAGGAAATCTGAGTGTGCTCAGAACAAAAGAACGGAGTTTCCTACACATACGGACCATATGTAGTCCAACTCTTCTTCTGAAACTGATACAAAGCACTGGTCCTGTAACATCCAATGCTTGTCAGTTAAGATGGGAAACGTGTGAGCTTCATGAATGACGTAGTCCGTTTGAGCAGAAAAGTAACTGCCCTTACCTTAAACGAATTCTTGCATGTAGGAAGACACAGAGTCTGGGATTTAACTCCATTTCTGAAGGGAAACACACAGCATAGTTCTCATTAATGGATCACACTCTGCTTTAGAGCGAGAAGCACGCTCTTGCTGTTTAAATCTCTAAGACAGCAGGAAACGTGAGTGCGCTGAGAACAAAAGAACGGTGTTTCCTACACATATGGACCATATCTAGTCCAACTCTGTTTCTGAAACTGACACAAAGCACTGGTCCTCTAACATCCAATGCTTGTCAGTTAAGATGAGAAACGTGTGAGCTTTGAGAATGATGTTGTTCCTTTGAACTGAAAAGTGACTGCCCTTACCTGTAACGAAGTCTTGCTTGTAGTAAGACACAGAGCCTGGGATTTAACTCCATTTCTGAAGGGAAACACACAGCAGAGTTCTCATCCATGGATCACACTCTGCTTTAGAGCGAGAAGCACGCTCTTGCTTTTAGAGTCTCTAAGAAAGCAGGAAATCTGAGTGTGCTCAGAACAAAAGAATGGAGTTTCCTACACATACGGACCATATGTAGTCCAACTCTGCTTCTGAACCTGATACAAAGCACTGACGCTCTAACATCCAATGCTTGTCAGTTAAGATGAGAAACGTGTGAGCTTCGTGAACGATGTAGTTCGTTTGAGCAGAAAAGTGACTGCCGTTACCTGAAACGAAGTCTTGCTTGTAGGAAGACACAGAGCCTGGGATTTAAGTCCATTTCTGAAGGGAAACACACAGCATAGTTCTCATCCATGGATCACACTCTGCTTTAGAGCGAGAAGCACGCTCTTGCTTTTAGAGTCTCTAATACAGCAGGTAATCTGTGTGTGCCCAGAACAAAAGAACGGTGTTTCCTACACATATGGACCATATCTAGTTCAACTCTGCTTCTGAAACTGATACAAAGCACTGGTCCTCTAACATCGAGTGCTGGTCTGTTAAGATGAGAAACGTGTGAGCTTCGTGAACGATGTAGTTCGTTTGAGCAGAAAAGTGACTGCCCTTACCTGAAACGAAGTCTTGCTTGTAGTAAGACACAGAGCCTGGGATTTAACTCCATTTCTGAAAGGAAACACACAGCATTTTTCTCATCCATGGATCACACTCTGCTTTAGAGCGAGAAGCACACTCTTGCTTTTAAGTCTCTAATATAGCAGGTAATCTGAGTGTGCCCAGAACAAAAGAACGGAGTTTCCTACACATACAGACCATATGTAGTCCCAATCTGCTTCTGAAACTGATACACAGCACTGACCCTCTAACAACCAATGCTTGTCTGTTAAGAAGAGAAATGTGTGAGCTCAGTGAACGATGTTGTTCGTTTGAGCTGAAAAGTGACTGCCGTTACCTGAAACGAAGTCTTGCTTGTAGGAAGACACAGAGATTGAGATTTAACTCCATTTATGAAGGGAAACACACAGCATAGTTCTCATCCATGGATCACACTCTGCTTTAGAGCGAGAAGCACGCTCTTGCTTTCTGGAGTCTCTAACACAGCAGGAAACGTGAGTGTGCTGACAACAAAAGAACGGTGTTTCCTACACATACAGACCATATCTAGTCCACATCTTCTTCTGAAACTGATACAAATCACTGGTCCTCTAACTTCCAATGCTTGTCAGTTAAGATGGGTACGTGTGAGCTTTATGAATGATGTAGTTCTTTTGAACTGAAAAGTGTCTGCCCTTACCTGAAACGAAGTCTTGCTTGTAGTAAGACACAGAGCCTGGGATTTAACTCCATTTCTGAAAGGAAACACACAGCAGTGTTCTCATCCATGGATCACACTCTGCTTTAGAGCGAGAAGCACGCTCTTGCTTTTAGAGTCTCTAATATAGCAGGTAATCTGAGTGTGCCCAGAACAAAAGAATGGTGTTTCCTACACATACGGACCATATCTAGTTCAACTCTGCTTCTGAAACTGATACAAAGCACTGGTCTTCTAACATCCAATGCTTATCTGTTAAGATGAGAAACGTGTGAGCTTCGTGAACGATGTAGTTCGTTTGAGCTGAAAAGTGACTGCCCTTACCTGAAACGAAGTCTTGCTTGTAGTAAGACACAGAGCCTGGGATTTAACTCCATTTCTGAAGGGAAACACACAGCAGAGTTCTCATCCATGGATCACACTCTGCTTTAGAGCGAGAAGCACGCTCTTGCTTTTAGAGTCTCTAAGAAGGCAGGAAATCTGAGTGTGCTCAGAACAAAAGAACGGAGTTTCCTACACATACGGACCATATGTAGTCCAACTCTTCTTCTGAAACTGATACAAAGCACTGGTCCTGTAACATCCAATGCTTGTCAGTTAAGATGGGAAACGTGTGAGCTTCATGAATGACGTAGTCCGTTTGAGCAGAAAAGTAACTGCCCTTACCTTAAACGAATTCTTGCATGTAGGAAGACACAGAGCCTGGGATTTAAGTCCATTTCTGAAGGGAAACACACAGCATAGTTCTCATCCATGGATCACACTCTGCTTTAGAGCGAGAAGCACGCTCTTGCTTTCTAAAGTCTCTAAGACAGCAGGAAACTTGAGTGCGCTGAGAACAAAAGAACGGTGTTTACTACACATACGGACCATATCTAGTCCAAGTCTCCTTCCTAAACTGATACAAAGCACTGGTCCTCTAACATCCAATGCTTGTCAGTTAAGATGGGAAACGTGTGAGCTTCATGAACGATGTAGTTCGTTTGAGCAGAAAAGTGACTGCCCTTACCTTAAACGAAGTCTTGCTTGTAGGAAGACACAGAGCCTGGGATTTAACTCCATTTCTGAAGTGAAACACACAGCATTTTTCTCATCCATGGATCACACTCTGCTTTAGAGCGAGAAGCACGCTCTTGCTTTTAGAGTCTCTAATACAGCAGGTAATCTGTGTGTGCCCAGAACAAAAGAACGGTGTTTCCTACACATATGGACCATATCTAGTTCAACTCTGCTTCTGAAACTGATACAAAACACTGGTCCTCTAACATCCAGTGCTTGTCTGTTAAGATGAGAAACGTGTGAGCTTCGTGAACGATGTAGTTCGTTTGAGCAGAAAAGTGACTGCCCTTACCTGAAACGAAGTCTTGCTTGTAGTAAGACACAGAGCCTGGGATTTAACTCCATTTCTGAAAGGAAACACACAGCATTTTTCTCATCCATGGATAACACTCTGCTTTAGAGCGAGAAGCACACTCTTGCTTTTAAGTCTCTAATATAGCAGGTAATCTGAGTGTGCCCAGAACAAAAGAACGGAGTTTCCTACACATACAGACCATATGTTGTCCAAATCTGCTTCTGAAACTGATACACAGCACTGACCCTCTAACAACCAATGCTTGTCTGTTAAGAAGAGAAATGTGTGAGCTCAGTGAACGATGTTGTTCGTTTGAGCTGAAAAGTGACTGCCGTTACCTGAAACGAAGTCTTGCTTGTAGGAAGACACAGAGATTGAGATTTAACTCCATTTATGAAGGGAAACACACAGCATAGTTCTCATCCATGGATCACACTCTGCTTTAGAGCGAGAAGCACGCTCTTGCTTTCTGGAGTCTCTAACACAGCAGGAAACGTGAGTGTGCTGACAACAAAAGAACGGTGTTTCCTACACATACAGACCATATCTAGTCCACATCTTCTTCTGAAACTGATACAAATCACTGGTCCTCTAACTTCCAATGCTTGTCAGTTAAGATGGGTACGTGTGAGCTTTATGAATGATGTAGTTCTTTTGAACTGAAAAGTGTCTGCCCTTACCTGAAACGAAGTCTTGCTTGTAGTAAGACACAGAGCCTGGGATTTAACTCCATTTCTGAAAGGAAACACACAGCATTTTTCTCATCCATGGATCACACTCTGCTTTAGAGCGAGAAGCACGCTCTTGCTTTTAGAGTCTCTAATATAGCAGGTAATCTGAGTGTGCCCAGAACAAAAGAATGGTGTTTCCTACACATACGGACCATATCTAGTTCAACTCTGCTTCTGAAACTGATACAAAGCACTGGTCTTCTAACATCCAATGCTTATCTGTTAAGATGAGAAACGTGTGAGCTTCGTGAACGATGTAGTTCGTTTGAGCTGAAAAGTGACTGCCCTTACCTGAAACGAAGTCTTGCTTGTAGTAAGACACAGAGCCTGGGATTTAACTCCATTTCTGAAGGGAAACACACAGCAGAGTTCTCATCCATGGATCACACTCTGCTTTAGAGCGAGAAGCACGCTCTTGCTTTTAGAGTCTCTAAGAAGGCAGGAAATCTGAGTGTGCTCAGAACAAAAGAACGGAGTTTCCTACACATACGGACCATATGTAGTCCAACTCTTCTTCTGAAACTGATACAAAGCACTGGTCCTGTAACATCCAATGCTTGTCAGTTAAGATGGGAAACGTGTGAGCTTCATGAATGACGTAGTCCGTTTGAGCAGAAAAGTAACTGCCCTTACCTTAAACGAATTCTTGCATGTAGGAAGACACAGAGTCTGGGATTTAACTCCATTTCTGAAGGGAAACACACAGCATAGTTCTCATTAATGGATCACACTCTGCTTTAGAGCGAGAAGCACGCTCTTGCTGTTTAAATCTCTAAGACAGCAGGAAACGTGAGTGCGCTGAGAACAAAAGAACGGTGTTTCCTACACATATGGACCATATCTAGTCCAACTCTGTTTCTGAAACTGACACAAAGCACTGGTCCTCTAACATCCAATGCTTGTCAGTTAAGATGAGAAACGTGTGAGCTTTGAGAATGATGTTGTTCCTTTGAACTGAAAAGTGACTGCCCTTACCTGTAACGAAGTCTTGCTTGTAGTAAGACACAGATCCTGGGATTTAACTCCATATCTGAAGGGAAAACACACAGCAGAGTTCTCATCCATGGATCACACTCTGTTTAGAGCGAGAAGCACGCTCTTGCGTTCTACAGTCTCTGATACAGCAAGAAACCTGTGAGTGCTGAGAACAAAAGAACGGTGATTACTACACATATGGAACATATCCAGTTTAATTCTGCTTCTGAAACTAAAAGAAACCACAGTTCCTCTAATATCCAATGCATGTCATGTAAGATCCGAAACGTGTGATCTTCGTGAATGATGTAGTTCGTTTGAGCTGTAAAGTAACTGCCCTTACCTGAAATGAAGTCTTGATTGTAGGAAGACTCAGAGCCTGGGATTTAACTCCATTTCTGAAGTGAAACACACAGCAGTGTTCTCATCCATGGATCACACTCTGCTTTAGAGCGAGAAGCACGCTCTTGCTTTTAGAGTCTCTAATATAGCAGGTAATCTGAGTGTGCCCAGAACAAAAGAATGGTGTTTCCTACACATACGGACCATATCTAGTTCAACTCTGCTTCTGAAACTGATACAAAGCACTGGTCTTCTAACATCCAATGCTTATCTGTTAAGATGAGAAACGTGTGAGCTTCGTGAACGATGTAGTTCGTTTGAGCTGAAAAGTGACTGCCCTTACCTGAAACGAAGTCTTGCTTGTAGTAAGACACAGAGCCTGGGATTTAACTCCATTTCTGAAGGGAAACACACAGCAGAGTTCTCATCCATGGATCACACTCTGCTTTAGAGCGAGAAGCACGCTCTTGCTTTTAGAGTCTCTAAGAAGGCAGGAAATCTGAGTGTGCTCAGAACAAAAGAACGGAGTTTCCTACACATACGGACCATATGTAGTCCAACTCTTCTTCTGAAACTGATACAAAGCACTGGTCCTGTAACATCCAATGCTTGTCAGTTAAGATGGGAAACGTGTGAGCTTCATGAATGACGTAGTCCGTTTGAGCAGAAAAGTAACTGCCCTTACCTTAAACGAATTCTTGCATGTAGGAAGACACAGAGTCTGGGATTTAACTCCATTTCTGAAGGGAAACACACAGCATAGTTCTCATCAATGGATCACACTCTGCTTTAGAGCGAGAAGCACGCTCTTGCTTTCTGGAGTCTCTAACACAGCAGGAAACGTGAGTGTGCTGACAACAAAAGAACGGTGTTTCCTACACATACGGACCATATCTAGTCCAAGTCTCCTTCCTAAACTGATACAAAGCACTGGTCCTCTAACATCCAATGCTTGTCAGTTAAGATGGGAAACGTGTGAGCTTCATGAACGATGTAGTTCGTTTGAGCAGAAAAGTGACTGCCCTTACCTTAAACGAAGTCTTGCTTGTAGGAAGACACAGAGCCTGGGATTTAACTCCATTTCTGAAGTGAAACACACAGCATTTTTCTCATCCATGGATCACACTCTGCTTTAGAGCGAGAAGCACGCTCTTGCTTTTAGAGTCTCTAATACAGCAGGTAATCTGTGTGTGCCCAGAACAAAAGAACGGTGTTTCCTACACATATGGACCATATCTAGTTCAACTCTGCTTCTGAAACTGATACAAAGCACTGGTCCTCTAACATCCAGTGCTTGTCTGTTAAGATGAGAAACGTGTGAGCTTCGTGAACGATGTAGTTCGTTTGAGCAGAAAAGTGACTGCCCTTACCTGAAACGAAGTCTTGCTTGTAGTAAGACACAGAGCCTGGGATTTAACTCCATTTCTGAAAGGAAACACACAGCATTTTTCTCATCCATGGATAACACTCTGCTTTAGAGCGAGAAGCACACTCTTGCTTTTAAGTCTCTAATATAGCAGGTAATCTGAGTGTGCCCAGAACAAAAGAACGGAGTTTCCTACACATACAGACCATATGTAGTCCAAATCTGCTTCTGAAACTGATACACAGCACTGACCCTCTAACAACCAATGCTTGTCTGTTAAGAAGAGAAATGTGTGAGCTCAGTGAACGATGTTGTTCGTTTGAGCTGAAAAGTGACTGCCGTTACCTGAAACGAAGTCTTGCTTGTAGGAAGACACAGAGATTGAGATTTAACTCCATTTATGAAGGGAAACACACAGCATAGTTCTCATCCATGGATCACACTCTGCTTTAGAGCGAGAAGCACGCTCTTGCTTTCTGGAGTCTCTAACACAGCAGGAAACGTGAGTGTGCTGACAACAAAAGAACGGTGTTTCCTACACATACAGACCATATCTAGTCCACATCTTCTTCTGAAACTGATACAAATCACTGGTCCTCTAACTTCCAATGCTTGTCAGTTAAGATGGGTACGTGTGAGCTTTATGAATGATGTAGTTCTTTTGAACTGAAAAGTGTCTGCCCTTACCTGAAACGAAGTCTTGCTTGTAGTAAGACACAGAGCCTGGGATTTAACTCCATTTCTGAAAGGAAACACACAGCATTTTTCTCATCCATGGATCACACTCTGCTTTAGAGCGAGAAGCACGCTCTTGCTTTTAGAGTCTCTAATATAGCAGGTAATCTGAGTGTGCCCAGAACAAAAGAATGGTGTTTCCTACACATACGGACCATATCTAGTTCAACTCTGCTTCTGAAACTGATACAAAGCACTGGTCTTCTAACATCCAATGCTTATCTGTTAAGATGAGAAACGTGTGAGCTTCGTGAACGATGTAGTTCGTTTGAGCTGAAAAGTGACTGCCCTTACCTGAAACGAAGTCTTGCTTGTAGTAAGACACAGAGCCTGGGATTTAACTCCATTTCTGAAGGGAAACACACAGCATAGTTCTCATCCATGGATCACACTCTGCTTTAGAGCGAGAAGCACGCTCTTGCTTTCTAAAGTCTCTAAGACAGCAGGAAACTTGAGTGTGCTGAGAACAAAAGAACGGTGTTTCCTACACATACGGACCATATCTAGTCCAAGTCTCCTTCCTAAACTGATACAAAGCACTGGTCCTCTAACATCCAATGCTTGTCAGTTAAGATGGGAAACGTGTGAGCTTCATGAACGATGTAGTTCGTTTGAGCAGAAAAGTGACTGCCCTTACCTTAAACGAAGTCTTGCTTGTAGGAAGACACAGAGCCTGGGATTTAACTCCATTTCTGAAGTGAAACACACAGCATTTTTCTCATCCATGGATCACACTCTGCTTTAGAGCGAGAAGCACGCTCTTGCTTTTAGAGTCTCTAATACAGCAGGTAATCTGTGTGTGCCCAGAACAAAAGAACGGTGTTTCCTACACATATGGACCATATCTAGTTCAACTCTGCTTCTGAAACTGATACAAAGCACTGGTCCTCTAACATCCAGTGCTTGTCTGTTAAGATGAGAAACGTGTGAGCTTCGTGAACGATGTAGTTCGTTTGAGCAGAAAAGTGACTGCCCTTACCTGAAACGAAGTCTTGCTTGTAGTAAGACACAGAGCCTGGGATTTAACTCCATTTCTGAAAGGAAACACACAGCATTTTTCTCATCCATGGATAACACTCTGCTTTAGAGCGAGAAGCACACTCTTGCTTTTAAGTCTCTAATATAGCAGGTAATCTGAGTGTGCCCAGAACAAAAGAACGGAGTTTCCTACACATACAGACCATATGTAGTCCAAATCTGCTTCTGAAACTGATACACAGCACTGACACTCTAACAACCAATGCTTGTCTGTTAAGAAGAGAAATGTGTGAGCTCAGTGAACGATGTTGTTCGTTTGAGCTGAAAAGTGACTGCCGTTACCTGAAACGAAGTCTTGCTTGTAGGAAGACACAGAGATTGAGATTTAACTCCATTTATGAAGGGAAACACACAGCATAGTTCTCATCCATGGATCACACTCTGCTTTAGAGCGAGAAGCACGCTCTTGCTTTCTGGAGTCTCTAAGACAGCAGGAAACGTGAGTGTGCTGACAACAAAAGAACGGTGTTTCCTACACATACAGACCATATCTAGTCCACATCTTCTTCTGAAACTGATACAAATCACTGGTCCTCTAACTTCCAATGCTTGTCAGTTAAGATGGGTACGTGTGAGCTTTATGAATGATGTAGTTCTTTTGAACTGAAAAGTGTCTGCCCTTACCTGAAACGAAGTCTTGCTTGTAGTAAGACACAGAGCCTGGGATTTAACTCCATTTCTGAAAGGAAACACACAGCATTTTTCTCATCCATGGATCACACTCTGCTTTAGAGCGAGAAGCACGCTCTTGCTTTTAGAGTCTCTAATATAGCAGGTAATCTGAGTGTGCCCAGAACAAAAGAATGGTGTTTCCTACACATACGGACCATATCTAGTTCAACTCTGCTTCTGAAACTGATACAAAGCACTGGTCTTCTAACATCCAATGCTTATCTGTTAAGATGAGAAACGTGTGAGCTTCGTGAACGATGTAGTTCGTTTGAGCTGAAAAGTGACTGCCCTTACCTGAAACGAAGTCTTGCTTGTAGTAAGACACAGAGCCTGGGATTTAACTCCATTTCTGAAGGGAAACACACAGCAGAGTTCTCATCCATGGATCACACTCTGCTTTAGAGCGAGAAGCACGCTCTTGCTTTTAGAGTCTCTAAGAAGGCAGGAAATCTGAGTGTGCTCAGAACAAAAGAACGGAGTTTCCTACACATACGGACCATATGTAGTCCAACTCTTCTTCTGAAACTGATACAAAGCACTGGTCCTGTAACATCCAATGCTTGTCAGTTAAGATGGGAAACGTGTGAGCTTCATGAATGACGTAGTCCGTTTGAGCAGAAAAGTAACTGCCCTTACCTTAAACGAATTCTTGCATGTAGGAAGACACAGAGTCTGGGATTTAACTCCATTTCTGAAGGGAAACACACAGCATAGTTCTCATTAATGGATCACACTCTGCTTTAGAGCGAGAAGCACGCTCTTGCTGTTTAAATCTCTAAGACAGCAGGAAACGTGAGTGCGCTGAGAACAAAAGAACGGTGTTTCCTACACATATGGACCATATCTAGTCCAACTCTGTTTCTGAAACTGACACAAAGCACTGGTCCTCTAACATCCAATGCTTGTCAGTTAAGATGAGAAACGTGTGAGCTTTGAGAATGATGTTGTTCCTTTGAACTGAAAAGTGACTGCCCTTACCTGTAACGAAGTCTTGCTTGTAGTAAGACACAGATCCTGGGATTTAACTCCATATCTGAAGGGAAAACACACAGCAGAGTTCTCATCCATGGATCACACTCTGCTTTAGAGCGAGAAGCACGCTCTTGCGTTCTACAATCTCTGATACAGCAGGAAACCTGTGAGTGCTGAGAACAAAAGAACGGTGATTACTACACATATGGAACATATCCAGTTTAATTCTGCTTCTGAAACTAAAAGAAACCACACTTCCTCTAATATCCAATGCATGTCATGTAAGATCCGAAACGTGTGATCTTCGTGAATGATGTAGTTCGTTTGAGCTGTAAAGTAACTGCCCTTACCTGAAATGAAGTCTTGATTGTAGGAAGACTCAGAGCCTGGGATTTAACTCCATTTCTGAAGTGAAACACACAGCAGTGTTCTCATCCATGGATCACACTCTGCTTTAGAGCGAGAAGCACGCTCTTGCTTTTAGAGTCTCTAATATAGCAGGTAATCTGAGTGTGCCCAGAACAAAAGAATGGTGTTTCCTCCACATACGGACCATATCTAGTTCAACTCTGCTTCTGAAACTGATACAAAGCACTGGTCTTCTAACATCCAATGCTTATCTGTTAAGATGAGAAACGTGTGAGCTTCGTGAACGATGTAGTTCGTTTGAGCTGAAAAGTGACTGCCCTTACCTGAAACGAAGTCTTGCTTGTAGTAAGACACAGAGCCTGGGATTTAACTCCATTTCTGAAGGGAAACACACAGCAGAGTTCTCATCCATGGATCACACTCTGCTTTAGAGCGAGAAGCACGCTCTTGCTTTTAGAGTCTCTAAGAAGGCAGGAAATCTGAGTGTGCTCAGAACAAAAGAACGGAGTTTCCTACACATACGGACCATATGTAGTCCAACTCTTCTTCTGAAACTGATACAAAGCACTGGTCCTGTAACATCCAATGCTTGTCAGTTAAGATGGGAAACGTGTGAGCTTCATGAATGACGTAGTCCGTTTGAGCAGAAAAGTAACTGCCCTTACCTTAAACGAATTCTTGCATGTAGGAAGACACAGAGCCTGGGATTTAAGTCCATTTCTGAAGGGAAACACACAGCATAGTTCTCATCCATGGATCACACTCTGCTTTAGAGCGAGAAGCACGCTCTTGCTTTCTAAAGTCTCTAAGACAGCAGGAAACTTGAGTGCGCTGAGAACAAAAGAACGGTGTTTCCTACACATACGGACCATATCTAGTCCAAGTCTCCTTCCTAAACTGATACAAAGCACTGGTCCTCTAACATCCAATGCTTGTCAGTTAAGATGGGAAACGTGTGAGCTTCATGAACGATGTAGTTCGTTTGAGCAGAAAAGTGACTGCCCTTACCTTAAACGAAGTCTTGCTTGTAGGAAGACACAGAGCCTGGGATTTAACTCCATTTCTGAAGTGAAACACACAGCATTTTTCTCATCCATGGATCACACTCTGCTTTAGAGCGAGAAGCACGCTCTTGCTTTTAGAGTCTCTAATACAGCAGGTAATCTGTGTGTGCCCAGAACAAAAGAACGGTGTTTCCTACACATATGGACCATATCTAGTTCAACTCTGCTTCTGAAACTGATACAAAGCTCTGGTCCTCTAACATCCAGTGCTTGTCTGTTAAGATGAGAACCGTGTGAGCTTCGTGAACGATGTAGTTCGTTTGAGCAGAAAAGTGACTGCCCTTACCTGAAACGAAGTCTTGCTTGTAGTAAGACACAGAGCCTGGGATTTAACTCCATTTCTGAAAGGAAACACACAGCATTTTTCTCATCCATGGATAACACTCTGCTTTAGAGCGAGAAGCACACTCTTGCTTTTAAGTCTCTAATATAGCAGGTAATCTGAGTGTGCCCAGAACAAAAGAACGGAGTTTCCTACACATACAGACCATATGTAGTCCAAATCTGCTTCTGAAACTGATACACAGCACTGACCCTCTAACAACCAATGCTTGTCTGTTAAGAAGAGAAATGTGTGAGCTCAGTGAACGATGTTGTTCGTTTGAGCTGAAAAGTGACTGCCGTTACCTGAAACGAAGTCTTGCTTGTAGGAAGACACAGAGATTGAGATTTAACTCCATTTATGAAGGGAAACACACAGCATAGTTCTCATCCATGGATCACACTCTGCTTTAGAGCGAGAAGCACGCTCTTGCTTTCTGGAGTCTCTAACACAGCAGGAAACGTGAGTGTGCTGACAACAAAAGAACGGTGTTTCCTACACATACAGACCATATCTAGTCCACATCTTCTTCTGAAACTGATACAAATCACTGGTCCTCTAACTTCCAATGCTTGTCAGTTAAGATGGGTACGTGTGAGCTTTATGAATGATGTAGTTCTTTTGAACTGAAAAGTGTCTGCCCTTACCTGAAACGAAGTCTTGCTTGTAGTAAGACACAGAGCCTGGGATTTAACTCCATTTCTGAAAGGAAACACACAGCATTTTTCTCATCCATGGATCACACTCTGCTTTAGAGCGAGAAGCACGCTCTTGCTTTTAGAGTCTCTAAGAAGGCAGGAAATCTGAGTGTGCTCAGAACAAAAGAACGGAGTTTCCTACACATACGGACCATATGTAGTCCAAATCTTCTTCTGAAACTGATACAAAGCACTGGTCCTGTAACATCCAATGCTTGTCAGTTAAGATGGGAAACGTGTGAGCTTCATGAATGACGTAGTCCGTTTGAGCAGAAAAGTAACTGCCCTTACCTTAAACGAATTCTTGCATGTAGGAAGACACAGAGTCTGGGATTTAACTCCATTTCTGAAGGGAAACACACAGCATAGTTCTCATTAATGGATCACACTCTGCTTTAGAGCGAGAAGCACGCTCTTGCTTTCTGGAGTCTCTAACACAGCAGGAAACGTGAGTGTGCTGACAACAAAAGAACGGTGTTTCCTACACATACAGACCATATCTAGTCCACATCTTCTTCTGAAACTGATACAAATCACTGGTCCTCTAACTTCCAATGCTTGTCAGTTAAGATGGGTACGTGTGAGCTTTATGAATGATGTAGTTCTTTTGAACTGAAAAGTGTCTGCCCTTACCTGAAACGAAGTCTTGCTTGTAGTAAGACACAGAGCCTGGGATTTAACTCCATTTCTGAAAGGAAACACACAGCATTTTTCTCATCCATGGATCACACTCTGCTTTAGAGCGAGAAGCACGCTCTTGCTTTTAGAGTCTCTAATATAGCAGGTAATCTGAGTGTGCCCAGAACAAAAGAATGGTGTTTCCTACACATACGGACCATATCTAGTTCAACTCTGCTTCTGAAACTGATACAAAGCACTGGTCTTCTAACATCCAATGCTTATCTGTTAAGATGAGAAACGTGTGAGCTTCGTGAACGATGTAGTTCGTTTGAGCTGAAAAGTGACTGCCCTTACCTGAAACGAAGTCTTGCTTGTAGTAAGACACAGAGCCTGGGATTTAACTCCATTTCTGAAGGGAAACACACAGCAGAGTTCTCATCCATGGATCACACTCTGCTTTAGAGCGAGAAGCACGCTCTTGCTTTTAGAGTCTCTAAGAAGGCAGGAAATCTGAGTGTGCTCAGAACAAAAGAACGGAGTTTCCTACACATACGGACCATATGTAGTCCAACTCTTCTTCTGAAACTGATACAAAGCACTGGTCCTGTAACATCCAATGCTTGTCAGTTAAGATGGGAAACGTGTGAGCTTCATGAATGACGTAGTCCGTTTGAGCAGAAAAGTAACTGCCCTTACCTTAAACGAATTCTTGCATGTAGGAAGACACAGAGTCTGGGATTTAACTCCATTTCTGAAGGGAAACACACAGCATAGTTCTCATTAATGGATCACACTCTGCTTTAGAGCGAGAAGCACGCTCTTGCTGTTTAAATCTCTAAGACAGCAGGAAACGTGAGTGCGCTGAGAACAAAAGAACGGTGTTTCCTACACATATGGACCATATCTAGTCCAACTCTGTTTCTGAAACTGACACAAAGCACTGGTCCTCTAACATCCAATGCTTGTCAGTTAAGATGAGAAACGTGTGAGCTTTGAGAATGATGTTGTTCCTTTGAACTGAAAAGTGACTGCCCTTACCTGTAACGAAGTCTTGCTTGTAGTAAGACACAGATCCTGGGATTTAACTCCATATCTGAAGGGAAAACACACAGCAGAGTTCTCATCCATGGATCACACTCTGCTTTAGAGCGAGAAGCACGCTCTTGCGTTCTACAGTCTCTGATACAGCAGGAAACCTGTGAGTGCTGAGAACAAAAGAACGGTGATTACTACACATATGGAACATATCCAGTTTAATTCTGCTTCTGAAACTAAAAGAAACCACAGTTCCTCTAATATCCAATGCATGTCATGTAAGATCCGAAACGTGTGATCTTCGTGAATGATGTAGTTCGTTTGAGCTGTAAAGTAACTGCCCTTACCTGAAATGAAGTCTTGATTGTAGGAAGACTCAGAGCCTGGGATTTAACTCCATTTCTGAAGTGAAACACACAGCAGTGTTCTCATCCATGGATCACACTCTGCTTTAGAACAAGAAGCACGCTCTTGCTTTCTAGAGTCTCTAAGACAGCAGGAAACGTGAGTGTGATGAGAACTAAAGAACGGTGTTTCCTACACATATGGACCATATCCAGTCCTACTCTGCTATTGAAGCTGATACAAAGCACTGATCCTCTAACATCCAAAGCTTGTAAGTTAAGATCTGAAACGTGTGAGCTTCGTGAACGATGTAGTTCGTTTGAGCTGTAAAGTATCTGCCCTTACCTTAAACGAAATCTTGCGTGTAGGAAAACTCAGAGCCTGGGATTTAACTCCCTTTCTGAAGGGAAACACACAGCAGAGTTCTCATCCATTGATCACACTCTGCTTTAGAGCAAGAAGCACGCTTTTGCTTTCTAGAGGCTCTAAGACAGCATGAAACGTGAGTGTGCTAAGAACAAAAGTACGATGTTGCCTACACATACGGACCATATGTAGTCCAAATCTGCTTCTGAAACTGATACAAAGTACTGGTCCTCTAACATCCAATGCTTGTCAGTTAAGATGAGAAACGTGTGAGCTTCGTGAACGATGTAGTTCTTTTGAGCTGAAAAGTGACTGCCCTTACCTGAAGCGAAGTCTTGCATATAGGAAAACACAGAGCTTGGGATTTTACTCCATTTCTGAAGGGAAACACACAGCATAGTTCTCATCCATGGATCACACTCTGCTTTAGAGTGAGAAGCATGCTCTTGCTTTCTAGAGTCTCTAATACAGCAGGAAACCTGAATGTGCTCAGA